>JAWWML010000062.1:23924481-23938022 GCA_035047165.1 Ormyrus rosae
CAATTTAAGTGAAATTTCAATTGTGAATAGTTAATAGTAAAATTCCATTGATTCAATCAAATTTTTTTCTCAGTGTATTCAAAATATAAACATTTGAAAGAATGTTCTTTATATAATCCAGCGCAAAAACTCAAAGGCAACATTTTTTTCTGATTAGATCGTACGGGCGAAACCAATTTCCTTACGTAAACCAGCAGTTCAAGTTAGGTCGAAAAATAAAATTTCACACTCAATTCAATAATATTATCGCGACTGCTAAACGAGCGTGAATTCCCAACAAAACCCAGTCGTCACTCCAAAAGGCCTTTCTGATTCCGACGCCGGCCTAATAGGGTTGCGCATCATCGAACAAGTTGCTCTCGCGAGCTCGTAGCCGACGAGAGTTCATTAATCCGTCTGCCGACGCTCTCTCGGCATTAAGCGCCGTTCGGGGAATTTATTAACGTCGAAAATCCCGTTATTTTCCACAGAATCATCAGCGCTTTCGGAGCGCCGATGGAAACAACAAGTCGCGCCTGCGGAAATTAGACCCCCTCTTCTCCCGCCTCTTGTCTTTTAATTATATATAAGCGCTGCGCGAAGACGGATTCGTCCAATTATACGGCGCTCCTTCGAAAGCCGCGCTAATCTATCAAAGAAGCTCCGAAAAAAAATTGAAAATTTACTCGTTCCCCCTTGCGAGTTCCACGGCGAATGACGGCAATTCCGTGACGTTCGTTACCGTAATTTAATAACCCGACGACGCGACGCCCATTGAGGTACAGAAGGGACGAAGGTCCATTTTCAGCTTTTTTCTTCGCTCGTCGAGTTTCTCTTTGTTGACTGTCTTTCCTCGAGTATTCTTTTCTCTACGCATATCATGATTATTCAAAGAGAAAGCGAATCGATAAATAAATTTTTTTCTACGACTTTAATCCTAGTTTTTCTCCTCTCTCAATCTCCCGCTAAACGTCTCTCTCTCTCTCTCTCTCTTTCTTTCTCTCCCTTTTCCGACTTCTCTCCTTTTATTACTACAAAATTTGCTGATCCTTGAATTCGGTAATTCCGTTCAGTGAATTAAATCCGCCCCGACTTTTTCTTGCGTCAACTTCCACCTTCCCTCGGCGACGGCCGCGCCCTCTGCAACTTCCTTTCTCTTTAATTTCTTACTTTCTGCTCTCCGGCCGTCTGATGACGGAAAAAAAGGAGAGTCGCCGACGGCTTTGGCCGTAGGGGCAATTAAGAAAAAGGAAGTCGAGGGTCGTGAGAATAGGTTAAGGAAAAAAGGCGGCCGCGACAGAAAGGTGCAACGAGATGAAAGGCCAGGTACTAAATACGAAGGGGAGAGAGGGGAGAGAGAAGGGCGGGGGGGGGGTAATCCTTTTTTAGTAATTAAAGCGAATTAATATTTACACGCAGGAAAGAGCCGCTAACTTTAATCCGAGAGCAGATAAAGGCACTTTGCCGCTTGAAATACTTTCCTGTTGATAAATATTGCATTCTATTAATTTCTTACCCCGGAGTTTTTGCGGAACTTTTCTCCGCGAAGTTAAATGCGTATTAATTAAAATGGTAGCTGAGACAATAAGAAAACTTGGAACAAAAAGCTGCGGCGTTTTAAAAACGTCTGAACCAAAAAAGAGGTCACGCCAATTCAATGCAAGCTAATTCTCTTACTTCTATTGTTTCAAATGTAAGTTACTTTTGTATATACGGTCCAGAGCAATTTCTGCTACTTAAACAAGAAGTCTACATAAACTCCTACATCTTTTCACCAAATGTAACAAATCCTGCCTCTTTATTCCCCTTCCGCGAGCGAAATGTGTGTTTTCCGCGAAACCGGCGAATATTATCCTTCCCTCGAAACTTGAAGCCCCGAATGGAAGCAGCCCAATTCGAGAACGCGGCAACCGAAATCAATCCAGCTCTCGTCTCATTATAATACTGCGCGAGCCCGAGAATCGAATAGCTCGACGGCGGCACAGGAACCTCATCGACTCGCTTTCCCGGAGCGGCGCGAATCTCACGCAACTCGGCGTGCGAAAACCAAAGCGGTCACAAATCAGGCAACAATGCATAATCAGGCGGCGGCACGCAAAGACGTAAGGAAGCTCGTAATTCACTCCCCCGGCGACTGGAGCTCAACTCTCTCTCTCTCCCTCCCTCCCCCGCCGTCTAATTATAAGCCGGCGGAACTGATTGATATTCGGAAATGTCAAAGCGACATGTCTCTAATGCCCCTCTAATTGCGGCCGAGAGGAGCTACTCACCGGATCGATCGATATATAACATATGCGCGCGGCTCCGGGCCCGGGGAGGAGGGCAGGGAGCGGAGAGAGAGCTGCCAAAGCGCCGAGAGAGCGAGAGAGAGAGAGAGACTTGTGGGCGGACGAGCAAATATCGAATGGAATAATTGCTTGATACGGGAAGCTCTCTGAAATGTGGGTAGCGGCAGCTGGCTAGCACTCCTGCATAAAGGATCCCAGGAGCCGGTCCTATATCCCTTCGTCGGCTTTGTCTAGTCGGCGCTTTTTTGCGACTCTCGAATTTGCGCGGACCGACTTGAAAATGAGGAGAGGAGGCATCGCTCGAGAGAGGGACGAGTGTGATTTTTGCGGCGCTCCCGTCGGTTCGCCGGTTGCTAAAGCAGCGATAAAACGAATACTGCCTCGGAGGAAACTGGACTCGTGTGCCTCTGAATGGATTACGAGGCAGCCTTCCTGGTTCGACCAGTTTTTGCGGATCTTTGTGTAAGAATTCCGCCTATTGTATAATTAAGAAAGCTGAAAAAAACTGGCTCCGCCGCCGATGACGGCGGTGACTGCGCAAACAATATATAAGAATTTCAGCGGGTAATAACTGAACTTGCTCCGTCATTGATTTAGTATAGTTCTTGACCTGCCGTCCGACGACTTCTTAGGCGCATTTTCGGAAAAGCAGCGCTTCGTTCGCGAGAAAATCCATCTGCGACTCGACGTATATTCCGCACGAACCGGCCGTAAAAAGCCGCTCCGAAAACGACTTATTAATAGCAGTTTGGTATTATTTCGCTCGACAATAAAAGCCGCTTATATGGCTCCCCCGGCTCTTCTCTCTCTCTCTCTCTCTCTCTCTTGACGAAGAACTATATAGCCGGTACACGTGCGTCAGTCGCGCGGCAGCAGGTGCACCGATGTATATTATTAGATGCATAAACGCCGCGTGCGCGCGAGCCTAAGAGTTTCGGCTCTCTCTCTCTCTCTCTCCCCCTCTCCCCTTTTATGTGCGGGTATTCCAATTTTAATCCGATGACCGTTGCGAGGAATCGCAAACTTTCTTATCGGTTTATTACGCGAGTTTTACGAGCCGAAGTTTGAGCGCCCCGGAGAGAGAGAGCGCGAATTTATTATTCACAAAGCGTTGAATTAATTTTGCAACTTTTCGAAAAATCGAGAGAGAGAGAGAGAGAGAGAGAGCTCAGGCCTGGAAAGCTCTAATCCCGATTCGAGCCGAACAGCTTTGCGATCGATTTAGCTTCGCAAAGCCTTTTCCAATTAAACACAGCTGACCCGACTGTTCTTAGAAAGCGTCGAAAGGCCCAAACAAACGTAAGCTTCGAGAAAAAGCAGTAAATTCCTTTTCGCCGTCCTTTCCCAGCAGATACCGCGGGAGGGTCGACGCGGAAAACCCGCGCGCGAGAGAGAGCGACGGAGAGGGAAACCGCGGGGATGCGACGCCGAACAAATCTCAATTAAGTAAACATAATTTAGCGCACCCGTAGAACACCTCTCGATAGACGATGGAAACCCCGCAAGTGGCGCATTAGTACCTGACGCCCTTTTATAAAGGCTTTCCCCGAGTCTATCGGGTTCGCCAGCCAGCTTCCAGACCGATAGCTTTTTCACACTTAAGAGGGTGCACCCGCCCGATTGCAGGGGCCCCCGAGTCGCAGCAGTCGTCTGCTAGATAAATGTGATCAATGCCTCGTGGAATATCGCTGCCAACGCAGGGACCGTATATATTGAAATCGAAACGCGGTAAACATTTTCCAGATATATATAGTCATTAAGAATGCAAATGTGTCGTAGGTGCATATAGCTAGTCTGGAAGGTCATTACATGAAATGTAGCGCGTAATGTATTGATGTAACTTTAGCGTGCAGTGATGTCATTTTTTCTGACACTTGATTTTTTTTTTTTTTTTTTTTTACAGTACTTGAAATTCATTAGCGCGCGTGGATTACATTTTGCTATAGACAACTGAAGTTGGCTGCTTTTAACTACATTTTATTTCCCTTTTGCTTTGGTATCCACCAATGAATTTTTTGATAACGCTCTGAATTCGCTCTACGTTCGATACATCGCCAAAAGTTTCCAAGAAAAGATCAGCGAACGGGAAACGGCTTTTTTGCACTCCCCTCGAGAAACGGCTGGAACATCCCGAAAATCCCCCGACCAAGTCGACTACTCTCGGGGTGAAAATCGTCGGCACCGCGGGCCAGGAAAATTCAAAGTGTACTCCCACGGTATTTAGTACAATGGGGGGGGGAGACTACTTTAATCGAGCATAACTCAGGCCTCGGCTGTCTCTCTCTCTCGGGCGGGCGGGCGGCGTGCTTGGCGCGAGATTTTCTCCCAGGCGCAGGGCTCGGATAATTCGGCTTGTTTCCGGCCAACGACTATCTCTCTCCTTCCCTCGCGCTTGCAGCTCTCGCGTTCATTATGTAAATCTCGGCGCGCGGCGACCGAAATTACCTCGCGCCTTACGATCTAGCTCCACCTCCTCCTCCTCCTCTCCGGGCGTCTAATTTTGCCCCTCCCCCCCCCTCCCGCCCGCTGATTTTCTACAAATAAACGACCTTAGCCGAAGTCGAAGGACGCTCGCGGAGGAGAGTTTTCGAAAAGTTTGTGCCCGCGCGACGCGAGAGAGCTGAGTTTTCTTTTCGAGGACGAGGCGGTGTAACTTCATTTTTTTTGCGCGCCGGATGATGAAGTTCTTCCCGAGAGCCGGGGCGGAGAGCTGACGTTCCGAGCTGTATTTTCTGGGAGAATCGTCAACTTGGGCTAACTTTCGCGACCGAAGCTACTTTCGGCTGCGTTCTTCGTTCTATAAATAATTTAATTACCTTGTTCGCGTAACAACATAAATAATTCAGGACTCGTTAACGTGGAGGGGGGAACGAGAAATTTTTCAAATTTCGAAGAAAGCCGAAGCAGCTCCTTTCCCGGAGCTTTTTTGAAACGTCAAAGCCGGCGGATTCCGAAAAAATTATATTCCCCCGACGCTTAAACTTGCAAATTAAAAAAGTAGCCGCTTTAAAAATATGGAAGCTAATATCAGCCCTCCGGAGGAGCACTAAAAATATCCATCTAAGGAAACAAAATCCCAACGAATTCCCCATCTCCGCGCTCTCCCTTCCTACCGTATAGACTTTGAAGCGACTCCTCGCAAGAGTCCGAAGGCAATTTAAAGTGGATCCCCGGAGGAGATTGATTCGCCGTATATACATCTGCAGGTCCGCCGGAGAGAGGCGCATAAGAAAGTAGCTCCGCAGCGGCGGATATACGGAGAGAGAGAGAGAGGGAGAGTGCGAGAAAGGGACAATGGCAGAGAGGAAAAGAAGTCGCGGCCCGAGGCGCCGTCGCTGATTGTCGTTACAGGAGCTCGATCTCGGCTCGAGAGAGAGAGAGGGAGAGAACAGGGAAAAAAAGGCGTGGATATAAGTGCGAGGCGGAGGAAAATAGAAAAGGTCGCGCGCGCCTGCGACGGCTGCGCGAAAATAAATAAACCCCCGGCTCCCTTGTTCCAAGCACTCGACAACGAGGCGAGAGAGCGCAGCGCGCTCGGCGATATCCCCGACGACGACGACGACGACGACACATACTGCTGCCGGACAGGAAAAAATTCTCTCTTCCTCTATTTTTGTGTGTCTGGCCCCAGAAAAACTCTCCGCTGCCGCCACGGTGTTCCCTCTCTCTGACAATTGCGCGCCGCGGGACAGGGAATACGAGACGAAATTAAATTTATTTTCTGCCGGAGAGCTTAAGGAAGATTTGTGTCTGAATTTCCAGCCTGCTCGTACCCTAATAGAGAGAAATTTCCGAGTCGAGCTCGCGTAACCCTTTTTTCACTTCGCTCGTACCGCGAGCGAACGTAATCCATAATCGACATAATTAATTATCCCGCGACGCGGAACGCACCGATTATCCAATGACGAGAAAGTTTTGAAAATCTCGCGAAGCGCGAAAGAAGGAAGCGCGGACGGCAGCTCCGGGGGGAGGGGGAGAAGGGACATAACAAGCAGCAGAAAAAGGCAAAAGATCAGGTGTACACTCAGTCGAGCGAAGAAACAGCAAGAAGAAGAAGACAAGCAAGCTCGCCGGGATAGTCGGGGAATAAAGTCGCCCGAGGCGGGACGACGTCCTCCTCGTCGTCGTCGTCGTCGTGCTCTCAAGCTCAAAATTGCGCGCGAACCCTCGCCGAGTGAGAGAGAGAGACGAGGAAAGAAGGAGAGCCCGAGCGCCTCTATCGACGGGCGCGTCTCTTGTTTGGCCAATGGAGCAGTGGCAGCTCTCTCTCTCTCTCTCTCTCGACACCGGGGGAATTTCGAAAACAGTCTCTTTCTCGCGCGACCCGCAGGCTATGGGAGCAGCGCATCTTTTCCTCTCGGAATTACAATGGCTGCCGGCCTCTCTGACTCAATTTTCCTTTTCGCTGTCGCGCGCGCGGCTCTCGATGATACGACGCCGGAATGAGAAGGTAGCTCTCTGCTGCTCTTTTATTTTATTTTTTTTTTCGATTTTCCAGAAGGCGAATCAGAAGCTACGCGCAGACGGAGAGGGGGGAGGGAAGGTGTTGCTTTACGTGACTCGATACCGTCACGGTAGTTCTTGGAACTGTTGTGTAACTCGAAAATTGATCGGGTTACAGTTGTTCTCGAGGTTGCGTAAGGCCGCTACAAAGAGAGACGAGAGAGGCTTAATAAGTTACGTGCACTTCATCTCATTAAAAAGGCAGCGAGAGAGAGAGAGAGACTACGGAGCCGGAGCCTTTTGAAATTTCCAGCTGGCGTTTTAAAGCTGCCCCGCTTCGAGGAGGAGAGAGTTCTGAAAGAATCAAATTGTTGTTTAAAGATTTATCGGCCTGGAGATATCGGGCAGAGACGCCTCTCATAATAGACTGTCGAGCGCACAGCTCCCTTATAAATATTCGAGCGGAGGAGACTTAGTTAAATCAGAGCGTCAGTTGAAACTTTCATTGGCATTAATTAAGGCGCTGTCGAATTAGACCGCTTATGTACACGGAGCTTCCTCAATTTTTTATTTCGGCATTGAGCCGCTTCTCCCGCGGTGTACGAGTTGTCGCGTACGTGACTTCATGCATAACACGCGAGTAATCCACTTGGCTGTTATTAGCAGGTAGTAGCTCCGAGCGATAAATAAGCAAAACATCATCATCGCTATCTCCCCGAGCGTCCGTCTTCAGCTGGGAGATAAGGGAACAAATGCTAAGGATTTAACGATGACGAGGTGCGAAAAATGCGCAGTTAATGCAGGCAGGAAGCAGGAAAGTGTTTGGACGAGGGATTTAATGATTTTTGAACGACAGGGATTTTTGCCTTGGTAAACGTTAAAATGATGAAGAAATGGAAGAATTTGATACTCTACTTGTACTTTCTTGTTTGTCGTACAAAAGTACTGTCCCCGTTTAAATTTTTACTATTTTTCACTACTTTCAATCTAAGCTTTGCAACAAAAGTGTTCAACTATACTGTTTAAGTTCCAAAGTGTCTCGAAACAAGTTCGAAAAATACAACAATTTTCCTCAAATCTTAACCAACCCATCATCTACAACCCAAAGATTCAATTTTCAGCAAGCACAACATTCGCTCTTCCCAAAAATCGCCGAACTCTAACGTTCTCCCACATCCCAGCGAGTTCGCAAGTCCGCACGTCTTCGCCGGGCTGGGAGAACGAGTGTGTCCTCGCTAACCCCGAGTTTTTGTTGAGCGGCCAAAACATAAGCGCGGCGGGAGTCCGGCATTAAACAGCTGAATCGTGCCGCGTTGTGTCCTGTGTAATCTTCCTTCCTCGGTTGACCTGCAAAATACACGATACGACGAACGGGAGAAACGGAGAGCCGGAGGAAAGGTTAGGGGTTCGCGGCTCGCGTGAACCGCGCCATTAGGGGACGCCGTTTAATTATTTATCCTTTTTGTGCCGTTTAAACTTTCGTTTTTTTTTCTTTTTTTTTTAATCCGACGCGGCGCTTTTTGAGCGCCCTGAATTTTAGGGTAGGTCCGGAGGTGTATAATCAAATTAATTGCGCGCCGAGACCATTTTTTGCCTGCAAAGTGGTGCCGTTCTCTCTGGTTCATTAATTAATTTCAATAGTCGCTCTACATTTTGTTCTAGTATAGTAGAATAATTATTTCTAAAACGAGTGTTGCTAGTCTTTTGTTGCATTAGCAAAAGCCTCATAGTTTGAATTTTTGAAACGACTCCACCACACATAATAGTCGCTTACACTTCCTTTTATTTCACAGCAGAGCTTTTGTCGGCACCTCCAAACAAACCTACCAAGTTTTCCAAAAAGAACCGAAAATTAGCATCCCCCCCCGGCAACACTCGGCACAGCCTCGTGCCTCCGCCTCGCAACTCCACGGGGAAGACCTCTAGAAATTTCATCTCTTTCACTCAATTCACGCTTACTATTCCACGTGACAATGGGAGAGGCGCCGCGCACGCGGGAAGAATAGCAGCCGCGCAAACCGCGTCGTAAAAATCTCGCGGGACCGTGAAAAAAAATGTACGGCGTCGCGGGCAGCGCGACGACGAGGGACAGCCTTTAAACGCAAGATAATTCGAGCCGCGGCGAGGCAGAATAATCGAAGGCAGACGCGCGCAATTACCGGCTCCGAGCGAGACTGCAAGCTCGCGCGCATCGGGAGCTTTTGTGTCGGGGAGGCTCTTCGCGCGCGCGTCGCTGTCGCTGCGCCGCGCGGCTTTGACGAGGAGAGGCTGATTTTAGCGCTTTCACGACTGGTAATGTTAAATTGACGCTTGCGGATTTCTGACGGGTATAAAGGGAAGGAAAGGAGCTTTTCACGATCGGTTAATGTAATGAAATACGAGGAGCGGTAACGAATTATTCGAGATTACGTAAGGGTGACATTGCCGTTTTGCGTATTCATACAATAACGTATCCGGATGGTAACTTAATTATAATGACAAATGAAGAAAGTATTAGATATATATTTAACGTAAGTATACAAATTAGAAAAATATCAAGTTTTGTATGCGTCTATTCAGTTTTTAATGGTGACAATTTTTAACGACAGTAATATATTCCATCCTAAATTGTATAATGTTAAATTAAATATTGTACAAAATATTTAACAAAAATGAGTTCAAAACGTTCTTTACACCGACAATAACAGATTAGCGAGACGCGCGCCATCCGCGCGGCAGCGGAAAATTCTACTTCGCCGCGCGCAAATTCCACGACGAAGATCCGCGGCGTTAATATGCAGCAGAATCTTCCCCTCCTTGCCGTATATGTCCGCATAAGCCGCCGAGGCGATAAATCTAAGATTGGCGCAGAATTATTTTGGAATCCCGGCAGGGATTTTGCCAAAAGCCACATCGGCCGCGGCGCGCAAATAGAAACTCCGCGCGGTTTCGCATCATCGTCGCCGCTTTCGTCGCTGCTTTTTTCTCCCTTCGTTTTTCTCTCCCCTCCCCCTGCCTTCGCAAACGCTGCGTCTGCTGCCTTCTGCCCCTCTCTCCCTAAAGTCCCCTAAATTCCCTGAGAAAATACATCAGATCTTTTATTAAATTTCAAATAAAAGAAAATGACGATCTCCGTATAGTGGATTTGCCGGCGAGACTCAAATCGTCCGGGGGGAGAAAGGGAAGGAAAAAGGTTGGTGAAGAATTTCGTGTCATCACAAATGAAAAGGAGAGGGGAGACACGGAAAAACGCGAGGAGGAGTAAAAGATGGCGATGTAGTTTTTTGCTCGATTCGGATATTAGGACTTTTTAATAAAAGCTCCGATAACTAGTTTTTGAGGGGAGAATTTTTCTCGATTGTAAAAATGAACGAAGCAGACATTTTTTAACCATTTTCCTCCCCCCCGAAATAGCATCCGAAGCAAATGCGAAAAAATATCAGCGAGCAATCAAACATATCTCCTCTTCTCCGTTGCGCTTTTTCCTCCCGAGCATCGGCACAAAAGGACCCGAAGAAATGAAGTTACAACGAGTAAAACCAACAGCTACAGCGCTCAAAAGGAAATTTCAGCTCCCCGACTACACACCGCACCAAGCAGCTTTTTTCAGCACTTCAACAACGAAAAAGGGTGGCGAGAGAGAGAGAGAGAGAGGGAGAAGCTAACCAAGAGAAGTAACGGAGCCGGGAGATTTCGAAAATTCCAATATGCCTCGGCAAGAACGGCGCGGAAAATTCCCCCCGGGTTTTTCCCGGTGGGGAGGGCGAAGTGCTCCGCCGTTTCGTTAAGGCAATCGACGAGGGAGAGAGGAAAATACGACGTATGACGATAGCAGCGCCAGATGCCGCTGGAGAGAAGTGAATATCTCCCCCCTCCCTTTCCCCGGCCCCCCGTGGAAAATTCCCCGGTGAATTTTCGCGAACAGCATCCGCTGCAGTCTGTCTCCGCCTCCTCTGCCGAGAGCTCTCTCTTTTTTGCCCGCTGCGGCCGAAAGTTTCGCTGCAGCTTTGGCTCCCTTTTTTCCGACTCTTCGCCCGGCGCACCGCCGGCTTGTACCCTCGCCGCTCATATTGCCGCGTAATCTAAACGAGTTCCCGGCGCGCTGCCGGGAGAGGCTAAGTCGCCCGAGTGACCGTTTGTCATTTCTGACCTTTTTAATTGCAATTTCAGGCTCGGTTGAACGCTGATCGCGTAATTGTAAATAGCTTCTGAATTGCGCGGGAACGAGTGTCTTATTATTATTATTATTTTTTTTTTTTTTTTTTAGGTTTAGTAGAATTACAAGATTTTATGCCGACATTTGTGAAATTATTCGACGGGAAAATAAATACATTTTTTCTACCACTTTTTCTAGATCACTTTTCAGAATTCGTTACAAACTTGACGACGTCGCAAAAGTCAGAAAAAAAACTAGATTTCGACGGCATCGATCCTCCAAAACTCTCATCAAATCTAAAAGGCCAAAACAAACACGCGGAACGGCGCCAAAATTGCGAATCCAGATCTCGTACGATAACCCTAATGTACCTTCAGCGGCAAACCGTGTCGATGAAATACTTTCCCTCCCCGAGATGCAGTCGGAGATACGGTGCGTCGTCGTCGTCGCGTCTCTTCTCCCCCCACCCCCCTTTCTCCTCTCCAGCCCGGCTTTGATTTCCCGTTGTTCTCTTCACCGCGGCGAATAAACCCTCGAGAACGGCGCGCGAATCCACTTTCCGCGAACGACGACGACGACGCCTGAGCCGCGATTTCTCAACACCTCGGCGCCGGCGGTATCGACGAGACAATTTGCGCGCGAAAACGCCCGATGCAGATGCGGACTTGGACTTTGTTTATTTCGACTGGGAGGTGGGATTTGGAGATGCAATAACGAGTTTAAACGACGGTGATAAAAGTTAATGCGCAGTATTTAAAACTGCTATGAGAGGTTAATTACTACGAAATATGAGCGCGATAAGCTCAGCTGCGTAAACAAATACGAGGAATGGAGTCGGAAAAAGTTCAGGGTGAACGTCATCAAAAACTTGAAAATGAGAGAGAGGGAGAGAGAGAGAGAGAGAGGGAGAAAGAGAGAGCGATAGAAGGAAAGAGAAGAAAAAGAAAAAGCCAATCGCATTTTCGAGCTTACCGGCTGAAAATCCAGCAGACCGTTAAATACGTGAGTGAATTTCTCGCGCCTGAGAGCCGATCCTTTAAGGGGAAAAGGAAAGGGAGCTTTCTGGACGGAAAGAAAATGATTAGAGTGCCCGAGGTTATAGTGAATAGATGATTGAACAAGACTGTTTCCTACTCTAAGACGGCGTTAGTCCGATAGAATCAAGAAATTTACGAATTTAAACCTGAACTCTATATACGTGCATTCTCGAGTCTGTCACGTCCTGTTATTGAAAAAGGATAAGTTTATTAATTTTATCGCGGTCCGCGTCCGAACGAGGGATTTTAAAAATTGAATAAAACAAACCCGCGCCGTACAAATGATTCGCGGGCCCGAGTTCGTAAATAAAAATTGAATTTCGTTCCGACCGTTATTACTCGAGAAAAGCGCCGTCGAAGTTTATAAATTTTTCAAACGTGAACTTAAAAAATCGAGTATAGCATCGAGAAATGCACAGTATGTAAGATAAGACTGCGGCCGAGGCAGATAATTAATTACGATGTATTTTTACAAGGCGAATTCGCGTTATCTCACTTGCCAAATGAGCGGCGATAACCTTGAAAAGCGCGATGCAGAATCTTTAATCACTTAATCGACTGACGCGTATTTGCAGGCGGGATCGAGCGCGCGGCGAAAACAATTTCTCGACGATAAACGGCGGCGGAGCGCAAAAAAAAAAAAAAACTGCTCGCTCGCAGACACAAGAGAGTCTCTCTGTTATTCAATTTCCAGCGCTACCGAAAAAGCGCGCACCGAAAAGCGCGCCGACGTCAATCGCGACGACGCGGAGGTCAGAATCTCTCGAGGTCGTAAAGGGGGAAAAATCGCTCCTCCAACGGGGGGATTCCGCTGGGCGCATGCAAAAGCAGGAGGAGGGGATCGAACAAAGAAATAGACCGTGAAGGCAGAGAGCAGAGACTATCGAATCCGGATCATTTAACTCGATAACCTCGGCTGCGATCGGCTTCTCTCTCTCTCTCTCTCTCTCCGTATCCGCGGCTTTTTGGCGACAAGCGCCCCTCGCGCGACCGTAAAACTCCTCTGGCTCGTTTGAAAGGAGCCGCGCGCGCGCCCGTTTCTCGCGGCGTTTTGCAAATTCAAGTCGAGTGGAACCTCTTGTTTTTGCAAATATCGACGAGAGCTCCGAGAGCTGACGTTTCCGTCCGCTGCGAAGCGTTTACTGGAGGTGGGATTTTTGTTGGTTGGATTAATTAAAAGTTTTTGTGTGCAGTTCGTACTGTTTATGGAGAAATTGGTGTAGTAAAACATTATAAATATAAAAATCACAATAGCCCTGTTGAACCAATGATTATTTTTCAAATTTGAAATTATTAATTAATTTGTAAGAAATAACGTAACTCATGTACATTGTAGTTAGTTAATAATCAAAAAGATGATTGCAGGCACATTGTTATATCAATGCAAATTCTTTAATACCAATAAGATGGTACTTAATCGAATTTTATAATAAAAGAATATTAAATTAAAGATTTTCCATTTAAAAGTCTTACGAGGCTACTTTTAAACTACGCTCATAATGAATATTCAAGTCCTACGCGGATAGAATTTTTCAATAAAAATTACGAGTACGGCAGCCGTAAACGTGGGACGGTTGATCTGCACTGAGAGAATTTTTCGATATAAATTACCGTAAAATTCGCTACAATCGTGGGACGTGGCGATTTTGTAGGGAACTT
>JAWWML010000062.1:23938122-23953247 GCA_035047165.1 Ormyrus rosae
GAAACCATAATCATACAGATTTTTTTTTTCAGGGCTTTTTATAGGAGGGAAAAATCAGTATATAACCCCCTTAAAAATCATAATAGAAATGTTATGTTGCAATTTTGACTAAACTAGGAACTAGAAAGTTTTAAATTCAAAAGTTTCCTAGCAGTAATCAAAGAAACCGCAATCGAAACAAATAATCCTTTGCATGTTCCAGGCAAAAACTTCAGCAAAGAAGGAAGTTCGCCAATAGATCGTCCAGACCGCGAGCTTCCGCCACCTTTCAGCCGACAATCCAGCCAAAAGAAGACAAAGAACAAAAGGCAGCGGGGGTGAAAAACTCGCGCAGATAAGCAAAGCCCGCGAAAGAAATCGGCGCGGCTTCTCAAGGCACCGGCAGGCACGAGCTATCGAGCGACTTTCACCCTCTCCTACTCTCTTTCTCTCTCTCGCCGTCTTCTTAGTCGAAAAGGTCGAAAAAGGCTTCGCGCGAAGCCCCTTGACTCTTTCCGCGGCCGGCTTTTTCGGAATTGGCGCGAGCCATTTGGCACGCTGTCAAACAAGTCGCACAAGAAAGCGGAGAATTTCGCGGCAGCGACGACCGTCGATTCTCGTAATAAAGAGCCGCCCTTCGAGCCGCGCTGAATCGTGGTTTGGATGAAGTTTGATGATGGGGAGAGGCGAACTTTGGCTGCTGAAGTCAGAGCCTATTGGAATATCCATTAAACTTCGTAATTTTTTATGCAATGAGCGGCATACTGGTTAAACTCCGGCGCCAGGAATCGATAGTTTCAATGAGCTGAAATGCGAGCATTCGAAAAATTAAGTAAAGAGGACCGATAAATGTAAGCGACGCGTGAATAGTGGATTTTCCAAAGTTGCTACGCCGCCGTAAATGTAAATTTGAAGAAACTCAGCAGTTTCCTCGCGCATTACTTCAATAAAGCGATGAATATAAAATAAATTCGGCCCGTATCCGGGCGATCTTCAAAGTTCTCAGTCAGATGTTCACATCGTCATCGAAAATCGACTTCGTAAACTAAATTTTCGAATGAAACATTCAGCGGTAGGGCAGACGGCCAATAAGCTCGCCCTTGAATTTTTTTCTCCCTCCTTTTACGGGATCTTAAAACAAAGTTTATTGGCAATTTTCGACTCCATTATGGCCCTTCAAATTTACATTTCCGATTCGGGAAGTGGGCGAGGGGAAGAGGCGGCGGAACTGCGCTCCAAGGTGTCGAGGAGCGGAAAATCCGCGGCGGGCAGCACTGCCAAGTTATAAAAACAAGGCGAAAAGAGCGAGTTTTTCCCTACTCGCCCCCCCCCCCCTGTCCCAAGTCCAATAAAGTTTATTAAAATTTTACGCCGCCGACTGTAAATTTTTATCTCTCGCAAATCCGTCCTCGCATCGCGAGGAACTGTTGGGAGCAAATTGCACCTGCCATTCGACGAACAAAGAGAAATACTACTTGGCGCGGCGCTCCTGTCGCGCGTAATGTATATTGCGGCGGACATCGAACCGTCGCTATAAGAAGTCGTCCTTCTTTTTTCGCAATTTGATGCATCAGCGAATGCAAGGTCGGGTTTGAAAATATAATGGAGCGTTTTTTGCTTAATATTCACAGTCAGATGTGGAATTAACTGTTAGGAAAAAGCAGCGGCGCAAGTGTCGAGTGTTTGATCAGAAACGACGTGTATCTACTTAATATTTTGAGATGATGGTTAACGATAATTAAAAATCTTACTTCTACTAGCTGCTACCTACACTACTGCGGGAATATTATGAAGAAAGTTTTACGATTAAAGTCTCGCAATTTTTCATATTCGAGCCTCTTTTTACTCTTCCCAGAGAAACTTCACAATACTCTTTCCCTCTTCCCTTGCAACGGCAAAAAAGCGGCAGACAGACGCGAACGAGTAGGAAGAACTGCAAGTACCGTTGCAAAATTAAGCGCAACTTGAAACTACGATAATAAACATCGCACCGCGGCAGAAGCTACCCAACCATTCATCGTAAAAGCCTGCAGAAACGGGGACAAAAAAAGAAGGCGACGACGACGAAAGAAGAAAAAGGCTTCTCGCGCTTCGGCAATTTGAAAAATTTCCCAAGCGACTGGAGCCTCCCCTCCTCCTCCTCTTCTCTTCTCTAAAACTACCTGGTCCGTAAGCGCAATTAAAAAGCCATAAATCTTTATCTTTGACTTCAACGGAACGGCTTGCAGATGTGGGACGGCGGCGAGGCTTCGAAGAATGCGGCAATTTGCGCACCTTGGTAATAAAAGCGCGAGTGCAGCAGCAGTAGCTCCGGAATCAGGTTGAGGGGGAGCATCTTTCGGACCAGCTGTGCAAACGAGAAAGCGAGCAATTATCCCGGCACCGGGGAGTTTGGCAATGCTGTTGCTTGGAATTATCTTTATGGAAGTAGTTCGAAACGATGATGAAGTTCTTTTACTTTCTGATACGCGAGGAGAGCGTTGTGAAAGTGTGGTTTTTAATTTCAGTCATTCCACTTGCAGATCCAAAACAGAAACTATGTCTGTTTGGACATCACAAGAAATTGTGAAGTCGCTTTTTTTTTTTAATAAAAAAATGTAATCAATGGACTTTACGGTATTGAAAGAACTTAATTTGGGATTCCATTATCAAAAAGTATGCATCAAAATGAATGCATCTGTGAAAATTTGGTGAGATAAAAAGTCCAGATGTTGCATCATAAATTTCATATTGTTAATTATACGTTATTGCGACTCATGTAATGCAAACACGGTATGAAAAACAAAATTATAAAAGACAAAGCAGCAGATAAAAAAATTTTTGACGTAAAAAATATTTTTCACAAAATTTTAGAAGATAGAAGATGGCCTTGCACCAACTTGTTTGGTGAATCAATCGGAGCAAGGTTAAGATCATCGGAAATCTTATCAGCCGAAGGTCAATTAAACGTAAAAACAAATTTCGCCCAATCTTCCCAAACAGACCAATACCGCGAATAAATAAACAATTCACCAGCAGCAACTTGAAACAAACAATCTGGAAAAGGGAGGGAGAGGAGAAAAAGTCAGCGAAAGCCCAAGGCAGAACTATATCAGCTGTCGCAGCGAGATTTGTGCCGCTTGCTTATCCAGCTTTACTGCAACCGAACGAAAAGGAGAAGGTGATAGAGGAGAGACAGGAATAGCATGATTCTGCAGGGGGATGGATCTGCGGTACTTAGATCCGCGCAAGGAATTGCCGATCCCGAGGATGGCAGTGCACAGAGGAGAAAAAAGAGCGGCAGACAAGGAGAGGGATTGCCGGGGAGGGAAGCGGAACGATAAGACCCGCCGTGGATGAAGTGGTAAATTAAGGGAGGATTTCCACGGAAATGAGAAATTTGGATAGAGGACTTTTTAGCTCTTCTCGAGCTTCCAGAAAATGTTCCATCGACGAATTTCTAGCTTAAAAATATTAACGCCCAGTTGATTGTTCAAAGATGGAATGAAGGCAGAGAGTTTTACACTTCTCCCTTAATATGAAAATTCCAATCTTACAAAAAAGCCCCCCCCCCCCAACTTTCTCATCCACTTATATTCGTTCATCCAGCGCTGCAGCTACCGATCCAATAATAGTAAAAAAAGAAAAAAGCCAGAAGATAGAGAGATAGAGTCAGCATCTCGTTCGATCTATCGGATCCTAATTCCGCAGAAGCTGCTCCCCGAGAGAAAGAAGAAGAAAAGAAGGCGAGCCCAGCGGCGTGGCAGCAGCAGCAGTTCGACAGACTCTCGCGAGGATTTAAGATACGAAAGAGAGCACACTGCCGAGAGGTGCACTTCGGGGATTCCCCCCCCCTTTTCCCTAACGAGTCCCGGGATTTTCTCTCCGCAGGACTTTCGCTCGACTCTCCTTTCCCTGCGAAGCCAGCAGGAACGTAATCGCGACCGATCAAGCCGACCGCGGAAAATAAGCCGCGCCCAGGCAGCTGGGCTCGCCTCCTAAGCGAATAGTCGAGGAGCTAAGAAGGGAGGGACGAGAAAATTAAGGAGGAGGAAACAAACGACGAGAAGAACAGACTCGCCGCCAGACGGATCCTGAAATGGGGGATACCGGTTTCCTTCTTCCGAGACTCTTGTTCCCTTTTTTTTAGGGAAAAGTTATAAAGCGTGAATTGGGAGAGGACGACAACGCGCGGTGACAACTAATCTGAAGTTTCTGATTGATAAGGGAGGATTTTCAAATCGTAATGGAGAATGCGAAACTAAAAACTGTGGTTAAAAATATATCAGGGTAAATGAATGGCTTCTTTTATTTATTGGGACCTTTAGCCGGCGAACTTATAAGATACGAAATTCTTGATATAATAGACCAATTTCCTTCTACCGGTACTTTCATTAAATCATTCAAGAATAATGGCTTTCCGAAGCCCCAGCAAATCAATTCAGGCCGGAAGAAGATTCCATTAACCAGTACACATATAACTTACAAGTGATCATACGAGATGAAGGGATTTATAAATCATTGTAAAGACTAATAAAACTTTAAGCGAATAAAACAAAATTAGCTACTTTATTTAATTGCGTTCTCCACGTGTCAATTTTTGTCAATATTTGCTTAACTCAACTATAAAAGCAGCCAGGTCATGCATTTTTCACTCGAGTAGCTCAATTGAAAAGCGCATCCTGGGCAAATCGCCTCGCAAGTAACTTTCGCAAGTGGCCTCATACCCCGTCATCCTTCCTCGCAGATCCCCAGCTGTCCATGCATTCTAATTCGAATCAAAGATCGAGGAAAAATGGAATTTGGAACGTCGCCGAGCAACCGCCTTCTCTCCTCTCCCTCACCCCGTGGCGAAACAAACGGCAAGAGCGTAACAAACGAAAAACGAGAGCTCGAGAAAAATAGTCGAGGCAAACTACGGAATATCCGGTGTAACGGCGGCGGCGGCGGCAAAAAAGCGAGGAGGAAGGAGAACAAATTACAGTCCAGGGCGTTGACGTTACTTTTCGGGCGAGGAGGCAGCGATGCGAGACCGTGCACGAATTTGTCATCGGGGATACCTATCGACATGTGCCATTTTTCCATTCGCCTGGGCTTTTATCTCCTGCACGTCCCCGCGGAAGGAGGCAGGAGGAGCAGGAGGAGAACCAAGACGATGCCGATATACGCGCTTAGGAAACGCAGCAGTGCCTCTATTTATTATCATGGGACCGGATCCCTCCGCCGCGCTCTCCTTTTCTCTCTCTTCCCTTCGCGAGCCGTTGTTTTTCATGCGAGAGAGAGAGCGTCTGACCCTTTGAAATGGAAGCCCTTTGTTCAAGGCTGATGCTCGAGATACGCTGATTTTTACAAAATTTTCTACAGATTTATGCTGATCACTTGGAGCGGGTTGAATTTAAGATGGATTTTACGTTTTACGTCCAAGCAATTTATAAATATTGCATTGAGGTACCCTATTTCGTAATTTATTCGTTAATATGTCAATCTTATTAGTTAGTTTATGTATAAATTTTAACAGTAATTTTATATAATTTAGGTTATTCACGTAAACAATGTTCCATTCATTCAGAATTTATGTCAGGAAGATGATACCAAAATTGCGCGGTTTTCATACGCTTCCATAATAAACCCATCTTTTTATAACTTCCATACATTAAACCACTAAAGTTTCACGCATCGTAAAACAATTAGCTAAGTTATTGGCAACATAAATAACAAGAAAAACAGATTTAAAATCGATATAAATAATGTTTTAATCAAGTAAACTAATTAAAACGTGAAATATTAATATTTAATCACTAATAAAGTTACTTGCAGAAGTTCATTAAACTTCTTTTGTGCCTTTACTCGAAGTGTGCACATTTAAGTATAAATTTCAGAATTTTGCTTGTCTCAATTATATCTGTCGAACATTTTCAAGCAAGAAAATACGGGAATAACTTTCGTATTAAAATACAATGGAAGTACAGCGGCGGCGGAGCTCCAGAAAAATGAAAGCTGCCAATACCTCATACTTTTTTCCGCCTTCTCTGTATTCTTTGTATCGGGATTCGATCTTCTTTTTAACTTCTACTTGTTTCGCCATTCTTCGGTCTCCTTTTTCTGGGCTGTCTTCGCTTATACAGGACAGCGGTGAAGTGTTTGGAGAAAGTTTACGTTATACATATCCTTTTTTATGTATTCATGCGACTTCGAGACGTCTCTTTATTCTTTCTGATTTGATATAGAAAAGGGACAATGCTTTTTCCTTCCCCCCATTCACTTCGCGAGTCAAAGATTTTCGAAGTAGTTTTTGAAATTGAAAGGAATGAAACGCACAAAGTTACGGGGGTGTAATAAATGAAAGGCATCTCACTTGCCGTCATTTTTTCTCTCTGCTTTTTAATATTGCATTACGCAAGAGATTGTACTAAGGACTGCGTCATTGTTCTTATTGCTTTCCTCGATTCTTCCGTTCCACGGCATGGAATCTATTGAATTGATAAATTATGGAGTTATTATTTTCTGAAGATTCGAAAGTGGAACTGGCGTTTAGCTACATCTGCGAAGGCTTCGAGTTAAATTTAAATTGTTCATTTCAAACAAATATCCAATCCTCTTAAAGTAATGAGAAAACCATTCGTTTGGAACTCGGCCCGGTAGCATCAACATAGTTTTAATTAAATTCTTTTCGAATTTTTTACATTACATACGAATTTGTAATGAAATATCTGAAGAAAAATTTTAGTGCCCCTTCATTATTGAAGTCACTCACCTGTTACCCTATTTTCTTTAAATATATTTAAAAAATTCTTACAAATTACTTTTATCCGCGAGAAATAATTTTCAAAAGAAATCAAATCAGAAAATTGTTACGGCGAAGGAGGAGGAAGATTCTTCGGCACGTGGAAAAACAGAACTTCAGTAAACACCTTCCAGAGCAGTTTTCCGCGTAATTTAAATAGAATCTCCGACGTCTCGAACCATTCGAGGAAGAACCGAGGAGTAAAAGTCTCTCCTATCTCTCTCGTCGCAGGCGAGAGCAGAAAATCCCCTAGATTCACTTTTCGCGCGCGTCTTCGACGCCAGAGTTACACACAACAGCACGGCGACCGGCGGGTGGTGTTCGTGTGCGCGACGACGGCTGAGGTAACCTTACGAGGCTTGCATGGGAAAAAAGATGAGGCGAGCAGTTTATGGAGGAAGGAAAACGAGAAACAAGATAGCGCCGAGGAGAAAATATGCTTGTTTTAGAAAACCGTTCAAGTTTTAATAATATTTACATGAACTACGATAAAGTGTAAGTTAATAAATTATCCTTTCTATATTTTATTGTTATCAGCAGTTTTATTTCTAAAGTAATTCGAATTTTTTCATTTATTGTTTATTCACTTTCATTTGGTGCAGCTAATATAATTTAAGGTTCGCATGTCATTGTGATCCTCTGAGAATTGTTATCAATTTTATGCCATTCAATATCAAGTAAATAAGTCATCACAGTCTTATTCTAATTACTCTCATACTTCTACTATACTAATTTCATAATGAAAGTTAGCAAAGGCTCTCGAACTAAGACCTGATTTATAGTTCCGTGCAACAACGTCAACATCATTCTAGTAATAAAATTCAAGTTTTACATTTTAATACTTACGAGAAGCAATAGATCCCGTGAGCAAGCGAAAAAGGCTTCCCCCTGCCGTCAAAAATCCGATACGCAGCAGCACACCGAGAAAATGCTAATTAAGCCTCTCTTCAATATTAACCCAAGAGATTTCCCAGTCGGCAGCTTTGGCAGACAGACAGAAAGCGGAAGCGGGAGAGAGAAAGAGAGAAAGACGGGTGGGAGGAGGCGGGTGACGGAGAGACAGATAATAAACGGAAGGGCACGACGCAACGTATTACCTTAGTCATCTTCGTCAACGTCCACGTCACATATTCCGCGCATAATACACCGGCATCCCAGAGTCTGTCTCGCTGCTAGGGAGTATCGAGCGCACGCGAAACGTTCTCTACACCTCGCGTATCGATTACACCTCGCCTGCACAGCAACTTAGCCCAAGTTTAACCCCCCTCCCCCTCTTTCACCTTCCTTCCTTCCTTCCTCCCTTTCCTGCGTCGATCCCTCGAAGCTCCGGCTGCCGTTGGGCCCGGCGCCGAGGTGATAAGAACAGCTGAGGAATTAGCGGCGACGCGATAACCGCGTTAAACTCTTTTGCTTATACACCCGTGCGACTTTGCCCTCCCCCCCCTCCCTCCCCCGCTCACCTTGTGCGTGTTCGCAAGCGACCATGTGGCTGTCTAAGCTCCTCGATACCGTCTGGCTCTGTTGTGTAGTCGAGAGAGGGTCGCGCCGTTGTTTGGGAGCTTCGGGGATAGAGAGGGATTGGATAGACGCTTTGGCTGGGAGTGAGGGAATTTCGGCTTCTTTTGGCTCCTTTACATGTCTAATTAGGCTTTTGCCTAATAGTTACGTGACTTCAGTGACTGGTATTTTTTTTAGGTTTCATCATGGCTATAGAGCAGTTTTTTTTTTCTTTTTTTTTTTTTAATTAAGCGAGTGAAATTATTACTGCTAATTTTCCCTTGTAAAAGAAAATTTAGATTTTTTTATAACTACCGTGCATGCAATTCATTCTGCAATAAGTCACTGTTATGATTGCGATTAGCGGACTTGTATTCCACTAATCTCATTTGAAATCTGAAAAGGTGCTCCAACTCTTTTCGTAAGATTAAACAGCACGAGAGAAAAAAAATTGCAAGCGCAGTCTAAAAATGAAATATCACTTAGCGATTACTGCCCAGCAGAATTCTTAAACTCGTAAAGAAATAGTTCGTCCTCGGCTCCTCACTATTTGCACTGGTGTGTTATTTTCCTTAATTTTTATCTCTTATTCTCTCAGCAGCTGCCGCAGCGTGTTCACGTGGCGTGGCGAGACTCGCGCCGATTCAGGGGATACGCTCCCAGTAATTTCGATTTAGACTGCAATTTGGTCGCCGCGGGATTTGCCGGCTGTCGAGGGCTCGCTAATGGACTTTCTGCGAGAGATGTTATCGCGGATAAAAAGAGAGCGCGTAATGCTCGTGCTCTCTCTCACTCTCTTTCTCTGGTCATAGTACACAAACTGGTCAGCTAAAACTCACTGATGACATTAGATTCGGTATTGACCGAAAACAAGTCACCCTTCTACTTCTATTTGACTGTATCGAAGCTTTTGAGACCGTGTGTCATGTAAAACTTCTCGAGAAGCTCTTCTACTTTGGATTCTCTAAGACAGTAATACGATGGCTTCTGTCATATCTCAATGATAGAAAGCAGGCAGTCATTAGCGAAAACAATATCTCCTCCTTTAGATCTCCTAATACTGGAGTGCCGCAAGGATTCGCCTGGATCCATTACTTTTTGCATTTTATGTCAATGATCTCTGTCTCTGTCTTAATATCGCCAATTGTTGACTACTGCTCCCTTGTCCACCTTGATTAATTAATAGTGGTATTCGCTACATCTATAGTATCAGAAAAGATACTCACATCTCTTATTACAGACGGGAATTAAGCTGGCTCACTAAAGACTCACATAGAAAATATTTTGCGGGCAATTTGCAAAATTTACAAAATAATTCACTCTGATACTCCGTCGTACTTGCTAGCGTTCTTTAACTTTATAGTGACAACTGTGAGAGGTGAGGTTATTCCTTTGGACATCCCATGCTTTGGCACAGAGACCCTGCGTAGATCTTTTCATATTAGTTCATCTTATCTCTGGAACTCATTGTCTCAACAGATTCGAGAATCATCCTCCACCTATCAATTCGAGTTCCAGCTATTTGATCATCTATTTCATCTTGAAAATAGCTGATCTCTCTTTTAACTCGTCTGCTCTGTTTTAAATCATCTTTTTTGCCTTGCATTACTTCATCACATTCTCATCCTACCCTCACACTTAGTCATGCGATACTGCCGTATGCGTCCATCGTCTATTGTACGTATTACTTATTTCAATATTGTAAATTACTTATTTTACCTCACTATTGATAACATTGCATAATTCATATATAATACTTTTGTACTGTTACTATTTACTTTTATGTATGTGCTTAATTATTGCTATTATTCTCATGCGTCTTCTCGATTACCTTTTTATCGTAATTTACTTGAATGACACACTATTGCACAGAATTACTATATTATTGTTTGGACTATTGTATTTTATTTTGTACAACATAATGTACAATAAAACTATTATTTAATCTAATCGAATCGAATCTCTCTTTGTTCGTGTATTTTCAGCAAAATTTCTCGCGCAGAATCTCGATGAATAAAGCATAAAATTTATCAATGCTTTGCAAAGAGGAGATTAAGTCGAGCGCGCTTTAAAAACTGCGTGTACTTAGTAATTAATCATCTGGAGAGGATACAAGTATCGACGCAGAAATGTTTTAATAACTTTTCTTGTATTATACTATTTTCCTACTCGGATTTCATCAATTCAGTTTGTGGCAATAACTTAATTTAAGATTGCAATATTCTTTCTTACAGTTTAACCTGTTCTTAGAATTGAATTTCAAAATTTGTGATCTAATAATAGACGATGCTGGCAACTATATTAGTTGTAAGTCAAAAACAGTATCTAAAATTTACACATTTAAACTTAAAAAAATCTCTAATACGTATCTGGAGTGTAGAGATATTTTTGTCAGAATATTTTCACAAGAAGAAAATAAATTTAGATGACGTTTATAACAAATTAATTTTAATACTCGGAAAGTGATTAAACAGACATTATCCAGTAAGTGAACGTGTTTACGTAAATTGGAATTAGTCTTCAGTCAATTTTTCCCATACATTGGATAATAAACTTAACTACTCTATCAACTTTTGAGTTTGTACTAATTTAGGTTTGAATTACCGTACAGACACTCAATAATCAACTTTCCAGCACTAGACAACTACCACAGACTTTCCCAATGAATAATGTCCTACGCGTTTTTGGTATCACATTAACAATAAATTGTTTCCAAATGCATATATTCAATTTGAATTATAGTTATACAGAAAACAGTTCTATAACTTGACTTTGCCATTACCATAAGACACAGCATAAAACAGTACGATAAATATGACTAGCTTCAATTTTGCTCGCAATTAACCAGCACGAACTGCTAAGAAAACAATCATCCAGACTCCAGCCGAAAGATAAAGTAAATAATCCCGGCAAATCGAGCTCCAACTCCGCGACCAATCTACGCGGAGCGAAAGCACAATGGGCGAGCATAAAACTAGCCGGACGCTTCGTTCGCCCCCTGGAAACGCTGAAAGGCTGCTCTCCGGCAGCGGCGCGACGGGCAGCCGGCTCAGCAAAGTGGAGAGTGGTGCGGTTAAGTGTCGATGAATAAACAATGCTAAAGTTTCAACCGCGGCGTGGCGGGGGAGGAAAGGCTGGACTCGTTTCGAGTCGGCGAGCACGAGGAAAGAGAGAAACTCCAGCTAATGTTCGTGCGGTGCTTACTTGTTCTCTCCTCTCCCGCGAGCACCGCTTGATCAGACGAGGAATCGAAAGCTTTTTCACCGCGTGTGCCCAGGCATTCCCTTTGAAATATGCATGACCGCGGCGCTGTAGCTTCGACGTCGGGCTTCGTTAATAAAGAGCCTGGACGACTTTAAAGCAGCTCGCCCGGCTAGGTTGCCAAGCACCAAGCCACTCTGGCTTTTCTGCGAAGCAATGCTTAATTGAATTTTAGAGGAATGGATTGAGAGGTGTGTGGAATGGATGGAATTTTCTTTGAATGCTCAAACTATTAATTATTGAGCTAATTTTGTTTACGGAAATGCAACAGAATTCGGGAATATCCACTACTAGATAAATGGTATCCATTGTGTTATTATTGCATTCCAATTTGGAATTACAGTTTTTTATGAGCACAGTGAATGAAATCCATTTTTTCAACAAAATAAAACGAAAACATTCAAATAATTTGAGAATAAAATAGCTTCCCAGCGTTGCAATAATGGCGTCAATCAAAAAATAAAATACTCATATCACGCGTGAAAAGCAGCCTGCGGCAGGAGGAAGAAGGAAAAAAGCTCCTCTAGCATTCGCGTGTGTTCTGCCCCTACAACTGCAGAGCACGCACAATAGCATACGGTCTCTCACTCTACCCCTTAGCGGCCGCTAATGACGAGATCGATGGAGGAACGAGAGGGAGAAAGAGGGAGAGAGAACGCAATGGCTTGACGGATCAATCGGTGGCGGCTCGCGACGAAAATAGAACATTCAGCGCTATACAGCTCGGGCTATAACTTTTGACGTCGTCGTCGTCGTCTCCGTCTATCTCTCCGCTGCTTCTCCCCTACCTCGGGTAAAGATATTAACCTTCCCCCCCCCCCACAAGTATATAAAGTTGGACGAGCGACGATTTACGTTTCGTAATGCGCTATTATTGAGGATGAGAAGAAGTGCGCCGCCACCACCGGTTTTGTTGTTCTGTCGAGACGTCGATTCTTGCCTCCCCGCTCTTTTTTTATGTCTATCCCTCTTTTCCCGTCCCTCCCTGCTCGAATTATACCTCAAATGGGCTTTAATGGCGTGCACTTTGTTATTGCGTGGCTTCGACTCGTTATTGGGAAATTAGTGCCTGAAAAAGCCCAAAGCCGCATTGACTTATTTAGGGAAAGCATAATAGATTTTACCGTCTGACATTCATTGGTTATTTCATTGCTATTTTGTGGTCTATAAACTTTGTTATCTCGATAGGTGCATGTAGTGCTGGAAAATTAAATGAATACCGACGGAATGAAGCCGTTTCCTTACTACTAGCTATTTCTAGAACATTTTTCATTGCATCAGCTGACTAAATTCACTTCCTTCGGTATTCTATTAACAGGATTTAGAACTGCACCTCCAGCTTATCGAAGCTGAATCAGTTAATTTATAAGCAGTGAATTTTCAATATTAGATCTTCTGGTCATGAATAATTTCATTTAGATACCTTGGCATTGAAAAACTCGTAGGTACTCCAATAATGTGTTGAAGAGACAGAAATAGAAACGACAAGTTGAAATTTATCAGTTATCTGATTCAACCTGTTAGACTGTTCCACTTTTTTCGCTAATCTCGAATGAAGAAGAGAGGCTTTATCGCGATCAGATACGAAAAAAACCTCCTTTACAGTAGACGTTTTCAGCTTGTGCAGAAACCAATAATAAGGATGATTCTATCTCTTCTAAATTTAATCATTATTGACGTGATTCATTAGAGACTTTTATTACTGAGTGACATTAATGAAGAGCTCGTTTGTTACTACTTGATTATCTCTTCAAACTAATTGGCAACTAAGAAAAATAATATCATAATAAATTCTTTTGTGGCATATACATGTATACGTTAAAAAAGTTAACATCATGCTACAACCTTATCTTTGTTAATCGATAAAAACAGATTTTGTGTAATTTTTACATTTTATTTCTGCTAATTAAATCAATATTTGATTGAGAAATAACGCTTAATAAAAATTCTGCTGTTTATTTCAGAAAATAAAGAAAAGTTATAAAATAAAATTGCGTTTATTATTTCACCAGATTACATGCTTTTAATAGCATCAATGTATGATACTTAATACATTGAAACAAGATACCACACAACAAGCGGCAAACACTTAATTTATTGATTAGGAGAAGACGAATTATACATTTCATCGTCGTAAAATCACACATCAGTCTGAATGCAGCTATCCGCAACAACACGTCTGCATTAGTTGGATTAAAAGCGATAAAACAAAAAGAAATTCCACGCACACGGTTTATATCCATAAACATTTCATCATCGTAAAATGAATGATAGAGTTGAAAACATACATTTCATAAAAGTCGAAAGCTTCGCTCAATCATACGAGACTCGTATCTTTAATGCAACCTCGTGTGGATTCACTCGTAACCGTATGGAGAGGCGATGGAAGGAAGACAGCACGTGTTACATGTGACGAGAACAGCAATAGTAACGAGATAATATTGAAATTAATAATTGTGGGAAACAGAATGAATAATAAAAGCCGCCGGGATGAAGTTTATTATTCACAAACCTAATAGCGACGTATAGAGATTTAATTAGAATAAAATATAAGCAGCAAATTTAATTAACAATTGTATTTGCATGTACAATCATTTTAACGAAAATTCTTTTTGAATATAAATATTTTTTTTTAACGTATTAAAAGTTAAAACTAGTTTTTTAAGTTCAAAACATCTTCTTTAGATGAATAATTAGCGTTTACGCAATAAGACTGAATTTTTTCTAGAACAAAAATTGACGTGTTAAATATTAATGGTACTGCATTATGGATCATCGACAATTAGCCTCAGTATAAGAAAATCGTTCAAGCAATTTCTGGTTTCTTAATGACCTCTCAATAACTGTATCTCAAGAAAAAGTCTAAAGAAACGGACAACTACGGTGAATCACAATTAGACATTTAGCCGTGCAGTCTCCTCGGTGCTGCGTCGCCGGCATCGATTACCTGCGGGAGAAGATTCTCACGTGACGCTCAGCGATAATGCATTCTCACGCAGCGACAAGCAATTAGCAACAATCGGCTGGCGGAGCAGAAAATATCTCGCGCGGGCGAGATTAGAGATTTGGAGCGACGCTAAATCGCCTCGGGCTCCGTTTGTGGTACTCGACGCTTGACATTCTGCCGTGTCACACGAAACGGCGCTCTCTTTTTTTCACTCTTTCCACGGCGTCGCCGTCTTGTTTGCAGCCGGAGACTCTTTAATGCGTTTCACAGTGCGGCGTCTTTGTCTCGCGCTTTTACAACCCGGCTCTTATCTATCGTGACTTTTTAGCTTTGAGCGACGAGCACGACTCAAGGAGAGAGAGAGAGAGAGAGAATTAGAGAACGCCTGGTTTGAGGTTGCGTCTGCGGATGCACCGCCGAAAATGAGGTTTGCAGATACGCCGCCCGGGAAAATGTAATTAGAGCGGAAGGTAATGAGATCTTTTAATGCGCGATGCACTCCACTACTGGCTTAATTCGGACTTGGGAGCTCATCGATGGTCGCTGAATGATTTGTTAGAAGGTATTAAGGGATGCGTAATGTGTGTGCAATGATCATATAAGTGCACTGAGAAAAAACCGTAGTTGAAATAACGACAAATTGTAATCAAATTAAAGCACTCAAAATCTGCTATCAAA
>JAWWML010000062.1:23967603-23985908 GCA_035047165.1 Ormyrus rosae
AGAGAGAGAGAGAGAGAGAGAGAGAGAGAGAGAGAGAGAGATAGAGAGAGAGAGAGAGAGAGAGAGAGAGAGAGAGAAATAGAGATGGGAAAAGGTCAATTGGAGGCGATTTGCCGCTCGAGTTGCGCAATTATTTTTTATGAAACGTAACGAGTTCGTGGTGACGAAGAAGAGGGAGCCTGATAACGGCCTTTTTTCAAAATTTACGAGGCCGCAGCTGCTTTAAAATCACGAGCTGCAACGCTTCAAGTTTAAATCCCCGAGTGACTGGAGTTTGTGCGCCTAAACAAATAAGTGAAATTTTAAGGATATTGTTTGCGTGCAAATTTTTTATTGATTTATCGAAATGCGAAAATTTTGAATTTTAGATTTTGGGAATAATCAGTAATTTGCTTGAAAGAATTGCTATTTATTCGCTTTGATTAACTTTAAAGAGAATTTTTTGACTAAAAATATTTGAATCGTAATCATGTGATATTTAAGAAAAATAAAATAATAAATTTTAAAAACTTCAGATAAAAAAATTTGCAAGTTTTAGAAAAAAAAAGCGTTGCAAAAATGATTAAATACTGATTTAAACGCATAAGTCAAGAAACTTTATGATATTATTTTCATGCTATTTTTTACGATGTTTGTGTTGCGAATGCATTGTTTCTGTCGTCACAACTGGAAACCAGAATAGTTTCTCAAACACCTCGAAAACCCAAATAAACTTATTTTTAGAAGAAAAATACTTATCTTTCGATTTTCTTCTGCTTCAATTCTATTTTTTGTTTCTGTCACATATATATTTATTAAATGTAAATATTAATAAGACGGAAAAAATATTCAATGTAATATTTTCTTCAAGTAAAAACATTAAACACCAAATATTTTAAATTGCTCTTAGATCGTTGATAAATGTAAAATTGACGTAAAAGCAAATAACAAGGTCGTTCTTTTTAAAGTAAAAATTTAAAATGATTTGAAAATGATTTATTTTAGCAAAAAATTCATAGAATAATCGATTGATTTCATGTTATAAGATAAGAAAAACAATTGATTTATTAATCAAATATTAACTGCTAACTACAGTTCTATTTCATGCTCAAAAATAAATCTAACCAGAGAAAAAACTTGACCCATAAAGTATCCAAGAAAAATGACCTACACATCTCTCGGTGAAATTTGCGAGAACCAGAGCTATGGCGAAATACAATGGCCTTCGCAAGCAAGTTTGGGTAAAGTAACGAAAAAGAGCAAAAGTCGGAAGAAGAAAAACGAGGCTGAAAAACGGAGCGCGCACTAGGAAAACGCAACGGAGGCGAACGCGAAATTTTCGCAAGGCAGGGGAGAATTGAGAACCACTGCCCTCGAGAACTCAAGGTGAACGAGCTTCGTGCAACGAGCCGCGTTGCTGGCGAACACCAGAGAGAAAGAGAGAGAGAAATAGAGAAGGGTCCATCGTCCCTAATGCCTCACGTCTGCAGCAGCAGCAGCAGCAGCAACGTGAAAGAAGCCACGTTGCTTCTAAACTCACTGCTAGGCGACTTTTTAAAAGCCTTTGTGTACGGTGGAAGGTTGTGGGCTAAGGGTATGATTTGGTTATGTGGAGTTTGAGTGGTTCCGCTGATGGAAACCAGAATTGCTCGGAACTGACAGATGTCGAAGTTCTTGGCAATGAAGTTATTTTGAAGACAAGGTTACCAAATGTTGAAATTTAAAGTTGAGTTATTTTAATTAAGGAGTCCTTTTTTGAAGACGTAATATAAATCACAAATTCTAATATTGTTTTTTTGTTAATACGATTTGCAACACTAATTTCGATTCATAAATGATTTCCCCTCTTATATCGACAGCTCTCCGGCGGTGCCGCTTAGCTCTCATTCAACCATTAGCGTATTTTTCCGTACTTTTCAACGGCTCGCATGCAGACCATTTCTCATTGTTGGAAATCGACTGCGGTCTAGAGCACATGGAAATGGAAATGGCACTGTTTGATCGCAGCAAAGTGACACTCGCTTTCGCACACGCCTGTGTTTGGTTTTTCAATATTTGTCATAGTCCGTGTGCGGGATAGACACTGACTACATTAGTTATACATCGCCGGCATGCTTTTTACTTATTTAGATGACGAACTTATCTATTTACCCAACCTGACAGCGATCGACGACTAAATTAACACATACGATTAACAAAATCGGTTACTCTGTGATTGGAAAGCAATCGATGATGTGGAATTAAGATCGACTTCATTTCAAGGCTAGGTCTTATCTAGGCATATGGTTTTGGTTATCGCAGAGGAGATAAGATTTTTAACACTGATATATGAAATGTTTGCACAATGATTTACTTTGCAACGACATGTAGCAAAAAAACATCAGTGTGCATCAAGAGGATAAAAGTCAGATGTTTGTTTGCACAAAAAATCGTCTGTTCTTTGATTTAGAAATTTCTTTAAATAATAACAGAATGTCGGTGTTTGCATTTGGTGAAATTAGAATTCATATATTTGCTCAATTCACAGCCTTAAAAAGATAATACAATTTTTATTTAATGATTTATCGTTCTTCAAATTGACATTTCCTTCGTACAACTTCTTTTTCACGAAGAGATGTAGAATTAAAAAGAAAACAAAAAATGTAGTTCAAATAATCTTATTGATTTTTAATGAAAAATTATTTAATTTAATGAATAAATCAAGTTTGCTGCAGAATAATAATCAAACCTGTAGCGGGTAAATCGACTGGATGAAAATCCGCGTTCTCATCGTCAATGATGTTAAGATCGAGAGCGAAAGGGAGCCTGCGAAGGGAAAGGTCAGGTAGAATCAAGAACAAAGAGGCGGAATGAAAGGGAAGTCTACATTGTAATAAGTGAATTATCCGAAGGCAGAGAGTCTGTTCTCTAGACTGTAATATTCTATCTACTCGGAGATATTATAGTCGGATAAAGGTAGAAGAAAGTATTTGTACATTAACAAGAGAATTACAGAGGGAAAATTGTGCCTGCTTTTAAAGCAAAAAATATTCTTCGCTACGAAAAACCCCTATCTTTTCTTGTAAAATTATATAATGTAAATTTTAAATGCTGTTTTAGTTAAAAAATGCGGTAATGAGATGTGAGGTAATTTGACGGAAACTTTAAACTTTTAATTTAATTTTCTTTTTAGAGGTGCATTTTAAATTACAGCGAAAAAAGTAGATTACACCATTAAAAGTTGGCAAAATGCTTTCACACTCTTCAAATTTTACATGAAATCGGCAAAATGCCAAAATAATTTCATGAAAAAACCATGACTGAAAATTTCAACGTTTAATTTTAAATTTAGTAAATTAATTTTGGCGCTCAAGTTGAAAAAATTTAATTAGAATTTATTAAAATTGCACAATATCCTTTGTACTTTTAACAGAAGGAAATCTCTAAATAACAAATAAATTGAAAATAATTCATTGTAAAACTCAAAAATAAAAAAAAATTGTAAGTACCTCTAGAGGAAATACAGTCAGGCAATAAAATGTAGGTACTGTATAAAACCTTGGACATAAAAAAAGAGACGCGAATTACAATAAATTTTTAAGTATTCTCAAACATTTTTTACTTTTACAACACGTGGGCGTACAGCTAAAGCAAAACACGTAAAACCCTTATAAAACGTTCGCCGTTTCTCGTAAGTATAAATCCTTCGAATCTCCGGGAATCTTCTACTGTTAGCGCAGCCTCAAAACACTCAAAGCCGTTTTTTCACGTTAATTCCTGGTGTTTACTTACCACTCTACCCTTTTTACAGGTGAGGTGGCTCGCAAGACGCAAACGGCGTGCTGACACGCCACTCAAATTCAAACAATAAACGCGCGCGCAATTTTTCCAACGCTCCGGACGAGCGAAGGATACACAAGGGTACACATAAGTGTGTGCGGGCGAGGGGCAACGAAAAGCGCAAAAAAAAAAAGAAAAAGTAGAGGGTAGCAGGAGCTGCGAGAGCGCAGGAAACACGGAAGGGGCGTGGGGCAGCGCAGCGATAAATCACCGGATCGCAAAATCCAGGCTCGGAGCGCGTATATATATATCGCAGCGCGTGCTTCCTGTGGACGTAACGAGACAGTTCCTGCTCGGCGAGTCGCGATTTTCCTATGCGAGTGCGAGCGACTGATGTAATTTTTCTTGGCGGGGGAAAAGCGTCTTCAAGTTTCTGGATGACGGGAGACGCTGGAAATAACGAGGCGACGGCTCGAGCTACAAGCGATTGATGGCTTATTGTTGAGTCCGAGGGGTGGAGCTCGGCTTTTCTTCCTTTTAGACGGTGACTGACGATGAATGTTTTATGAAAAGTGAAGACGGATTAAAATCAGATTTAGCTCCTGCGCAATTATAGGCTATAAAAATTCAACTTTATAAACATGGACTCAGAGAAAGTGTTCCGAATCAAACAAGCGTTATTGGTTTTTACCTATACTCTTGTTCGGATATTAAATTCATGTTCAGTTCCATTTTTAACGTTCAATTAACAAACATGATTCTAAAACACATTTGATTGCTGAAACAAATTACCATTTTATATTCTAAAAATAATTGTAATTACCACTGGAAAGTACATCAAACATAAATACGTCCATGCAAAGGAATTTATTATTACAAATTACCTTTTCTTAAAATAAAAAATTTAAATGCTTTCACCTGATAAAACTCAGCAGTAACATTACCCGAGTAAAATTTTCGAATGACTCATACGATGCGAATTTTAAAAAATCATCATTTACGGCGCATAAATCCATTGCACATATATCAGATCTAGAAGCGTTTACGAAAGGCTAGCTTCAATTACCTAATGAAAATCATTTATAGCCCTCTCTTTCGCTCGCGCTTGCAGTCGTAAAGAGGCGGTCAAAAACATTGCGCGCACATAACCGTAATCCCCCGAAAAGTCCATAAATAAACCTAAAAACCGGCGGGCCGGGCCAATCGATAGTATGCATAAACACACGTACGCGGAGCCAAACGAACCGGACCAAAGCATATTTAGTGCGTATTTTACGCCCCGACTTTTTTATCAGCCTTAAAAATCCTCTTACATAAATCCTTTTCCGAAACGAGAGAGGTAAAAGAGAGGGAGAAGTATTAGCGATAGCCTCGCGAAATATGCTTGACTGTGGTCACGGTTTGAAATGCGCTACAAGGTCATTTTTTTAATTTGCACATCGCGCCGCTTATGAATACGTTTTAAATAGAAAGTTAAGATAGTCTAGTGTCAAATGATTAATGATAAGAATGAGATGAAACTTTAGAAAATAGTAGATTAGTTTATAAAAAAGCTGTAATTAAAATTTCAAAAACATTCACAGCTTCTTCGATTTTTTCGCTCTTCACATTATGATATTTCAGTAATTGACAAGATCTGAATGACATTTTTTAATCTAGTAGAAAAATCTTCAAGCATTATATATGTTTTCAAAGTATGTATTCAGAGCCTGTGAGATTAGCAATAAATTAATTAATAATATAATCATACGTCAAAGTCGTCTTTTGTTTACATCGGCGCAGTGTAATATAAAATATATTATTATTATCTATATTTATAAAATATGGCGCACGCTTCACGCAGTTATGTATATTTATATATATAAACTACGTTAATGAACTTCATACCTATTTTGCTTTGACTAGCGTAGTAGAGCTAGAACTACCTTAAGCGTCGCGCGGAGGTTTGCGAGATCCGAATGGTCCGGTGAATTGTTAATTTCTTTCGAAAAAAAATACCGTTCTATGAATATCTCAAGGATTTTTTGTTTTTTTTTGTAAACCTTCCTTTTTGATTAGAAAATAGCTGTGCTAAAAATAAAAAATAAAAAACTTCGAAGGGGGCAATTTTGCGGTTGAGTAATTTACTATCAGTAAACTTTTATCACAAGATAAACGTTACAAAAATACTCATTACATTCTAAATTAAATCACCAAACGCAGACGTATAATTCATACTGCATTAAGCATTTACATTAACGTAAATTAAATACAAAAATATAGTACGGCAAGTCGTCTGGAATATTCAATAATTGCACAAAAATAAAAATATTACTTAATGATTATTGAGCAACAATACAAAACGAAATCAAAGCCAGATTAAACTTTCAAAGAAAAAAAATTCCAACGAAATTACTGCAGCAAAGCAATAAAAAGCGAGCGAGAGAGAAAGAGAGTGGCAGGAACAAAGATGGAGCCGATAAAAGCGCCTCGGCGGCGCGTAGACTCGCGAAAGACGCTTGAGCTGGTCATGGTTGCGGAATGTACGCGGCTCGTTTTTTTCATCGTGTGTGTATATACAAACAGCGTTGCGGCGCATGTTTACCAAAGCTCTCGAGAAAAAGAAGTGCCTCGCGCAATCTTGCTCTCTCTCTTTCGCTCGCCTTTTTTATTCCTCTGTTAATTCGGCGATGACGGGCCGAATCGCACACAATAACAAAGAGAAAAGAAGAGAATTGGCGGACGCCTGCCTGCGTACGCGTCAATATTTACAAGATTTTGCGAACCGAGTAAAGATAATGGATGGGAGGCACTGCAAAGCAGAGAATGAAAATAAAACGAGACGAGATCGTCGATAGCGGACGAGCCGACGACGGCGGCGTGAGCGCATGTTAATGAGGAGGGGATAACCGATGCTAGCACGCAAACTTTTTCACCATGTTTACGGGAGTGGCTTTTATTGTGTTACCAAAGCGATGCTCATTGTTTAAACGGATTGCGCTAGCTCCCGATATATTTATGGATTGTAATGAATTTTATTTTTAACTTGTATGAGACTTGGACCACCACTTAAGAGGTGGTCTTCATGATCAGTGATTTGTGTATGATGAATATCTAAACATGCTAATTTTTTTCGGAGACTGTATCTCAAATATCGACTTTCTAAAGGTTAAAAACAAATTTTATAAATTTAAAATAGTTGTAACAAATTAGTTTTCAAAAAATGCCAAGTTTAAAGCAAAATGCCATAAAGTCCAAACAGATGAAAGATTTAATAATATTAATTTTAAGTAAATTAAATGATGTACTTAAATATAATTAGATACGTTTTCCATAGAAATCTAAATTCACTTTATTTTGTAGTTCCTCTAATTTGTATTGACTTTTATTTTTTCAATAGTCCAACAACTTCTTTTTTTAATATTTATAACTGAATTTATTTTGGAAAATTATTTTTCTTTTTCCTCTCCATTCCTTATCACTTTCGTCCCATATTATCATTAAAATGAAGCGATACGAATATTTATGAAAATAGGTATTTAAAGAAGATTTCATGAATTTATAATTTATTTCTTACAGAAATAATAAATCACTTGTTCCTACAATTTTATTCTTGTTATTAATAAGTTATTAACTTTTTAATGGGCATGGCGTAACTTGGAATATATTAAAGAAAAAACGGATGGAATTGCAAATGGTAATTACCTTTAAATTTAATTAAAACTTATGCTTGTTTAAATTCGTCAGTTGTTATCCAACCTGTTTCAAAAGACATTACGAAAGTCAATAACGCTACATTTTACGAACTCGTGGCTACCGAAAATAATTGCATTATGTGCCTTGCGCACAAAATAATATATGCTGAATTAAAAAGAACTACAATACTCTCAAAATAAAACAATTTTAGCGACAAGTGCATCGCGTATAAAATTCCGAATGTTTCCTGAACACTTCCGGAAAAAAGTTATACCCAGTCGAAGTGGGTCAGTGAAATTCCGTTCGATTTGTTTGTTTACCTTCTTATTTTTATACATCATCCAAAGTGCGATGGAATATTTCTTGTTTTGAAATTACATCCCTTTGCGTGAGCACAGGCAAATAATGCCAACAGGGACCTGCACTGCAATTGTTCCTGACAGCTCATTAGGTATACGGCAAAGGGGTCGTGTTTATAAAAACCCTTTTTTCGGACGCGTTTCCCTTCACCTTATCTGAATATCAAAAAAGCCAGTGAGGAAAAGAAAAAGAAAGAGACGAGGGATGTGTAGGTACAGGTTCTCTTTCTCCCTGAGTGACCTTGACCTTGAGTTTGACCAACAGCAGTAACTGCATTCTTCATGCATCCCGCGAGCAAGCAAATGACCTCTCTCTTTCTCTCTTATATTTGAACCTCTCTCTTTCTGTTTTTCTCCACCCTTTATCATCCGGCTCGTACTCTTCTTTCAATCTTCTTCCACCTGCTGTCGCCGGTCTTTCTTTTTCACTTGAGTCTTTTTAGTCTTTTTTGTTGCATCTTGCACTTGTCTTTCGCTTTTTTATTGACTTCTGACTTCAAAGGGTAATGGATAAACGCGTGAGATGTAAAGGTAAGATTTGAACCAAGATTTACATCGTTTGAAGATTGGTAGTTCAAAGAAATTGCCTGTTTCAAGACATTTTTGTTAATGTTACATAATTGAAATGTCTTTTTAACAAAAAAACAAACATATCTGCAATAAACAGAGATTTTTTTATCTTTTAAGGTATTTAACAGTTACTTTGGAAGTACAATTGGATTTTTTGAGCCTAGGGGAAATATTTACATTAAAGGGAAGGTAAATTAACTAAATTAAAAAAGAACTATAAACTTTTAGAATTGAATAATCGAAATTCTTTTTATACTAAACTTTCTTTTTAACACAATACAATAAATTATTGTTAGTCAAAGCATTATCTTCTTATACTTTCGTTAATCCCATCGTCTATTATGTACGTAACGATTCTGGAAATTTCACAAAAGAAATAGCATTAACGCACCTTGGTAGAGGCAGTTACATCAATCACTTTCAGAGTCCGTAGATTTCTTTTATTTTATAATAAAGTTTTTACTTTTTAGTGACGAATTTTACAAATTATGTAGTCAATTTTTGCTACTTGAGACCCCAGTCATATTATTTATTCAAATAAAAAGTTATTTCTCAAAGTTAATAATTTGTCCACAAATATATCAGATTACAAAGCTTTTTAATGTGCAAAAACCTTGACACTTTTCTCTGATTCGCGTTTATCTTCTCAGGATTAAAATTCAACGCCTCCTCTCATTTCACGCCCGGACATTCATTCCTGAGTTTTTTCTTCGCCGCTGCGTCTCGCAACTACCCTCCTTTCCAGATAATCTTTTATATTTGCAGAAAGCCCCTCAGCGTATAACGCGTTTTGTGCGCACGCAGAGACAATTTCTCCTTCGTATATTACAGGTCGTTTCGCGGAGGCAAATGCAGGAATGAGGAAGCGAGAGCTTTTGCGAGGCTTTATTGCAGGAGCGCGGAAAAAGTCGCGAAAAATGTCCAAATGCACTCGACCTAAGGAAAAGCAATGACGCTTAGTTGCTACTTTCTTTTTTATTTTGCGGGTAATTATTTATGTAAATGGAATAAAAAAATAAATTTCACTGAGATAACAATACACTGAGAAAAATTTTAAATTAAAAATTACTATACTGCATATACCAAAGTGTATGCAAACTTGCATTATCCTAAAAATTACTATACTGCATACTAAAATTTAATATACGTATAGTAAAAACTGATATAGTTTTTTTAATTTTTAGTATGTAATATAGTAATTTTTAGAATAATGCAAGTTTGCATACACTTTGGTATAAAATATAGTAATTATTAATAAAAATTTTTTCTCATTTTTCTCAGTGTATGTTGACATAACTATCATTCTTTACAATATTACTAACATTTAGTATGTTTAAGAAAGATTATTTATTTTTAATTACGATGAATACGTAAATAAACGTCTCTTTCCGTACATTTGTAAGTCAAATATTTTTGTACTACTATAAAATAAATTAAAATCTTTAAAAAGTTGTTATTATAATAAAGACCATTCTTCAGCAAGTATTCTTTAATCCATAATTACGAAATATTAGGCTAAAAAGGTTCAGACAAAAAATGAAATTTAAAGCCAGAACGAAGCATCTAACTAAGAATGATCACCCAGAGTAGTACCGTACAAAAATGTTTTCCAGCCTTGCAAAAACAAGATCTAAAAAAAGAAGCGAAAGAAAAGAGAACTAGTAGTAGCAGCAGAGCAGAGCAGCAGTGGCAAACGGAAAAACGCAATGCCCGCGAGAGCACACAAAAATTCCGAGGCCAGCCAAGAACAGAACGCGAGCATAAGACAAAGACGAAGAAAAAGAGAGAAGCAAAGGCGACGGCAGCAGCGCAAGACTTATGTAGGAGAGTTACCGCGCGAATTTCCAGGGCGACACTGACAAGTAACGCGAGCCTCGCTCTTTTATCATTGCGTACATTAAAATATACTATCCGTTCTCTCTTGCTCTCTCTCTCTCTCTCTCTCTCTCTCTCTCTCTCTCTCTCTCTCTCTCTCTCTCTCTCTCTCTTCCTCCTGTGCGAGTTAAGGAGAGAAAAAGGGAGAGAGACTGACAGTACAACAAGAGCAGCGAGATAAAAAGTATTTAGGGCCGGGGTTTCTATAAATTTTTGTTATCTCGGCGGTCGACTGCAGCGCGAGCACCTGTCGTTTTCCTCGGCTTTTTGCCTTTTTTCCCTTACTTTTTTATGAGACACTGCAAGACTCGACACACCTTTTCTGCGTCTTTAATAGAAGTCTACTTGAGTCTTTATTTTGAAAGTAACGACGCAACTAAAAAATGATTAAATCTCAACTAATTAAGTCAAATGTTTCGCGAATCGATTTGCTTTAAAAGACTTCTCAATTATAAAACTACTTAAAATTCAAAAATGATTCGCAGCCTTTTTCATAAGTATTTCAGTTTAAAATTCCTTCCATGTCTTTTCGCGATCTTTTGTCCAGTGTTAGTTTTATTCCTTACACATAACTAAGAAAATGAAGTTTTTATAAGATTTAAATACTTCATTCAATTGTTTTTAAGTAGATTTAGTCACAAAAAAGAGAATTTTTATTACATCCAGGACCATCGATTATATAAATTAAAGTTAACCTTTACAAAAAAAATTATGTGCAAAAAGAAGAAGGAAGATTTCACAAATTCTCCCTTAAATAATTATTTGCTGTAAGAAATGTAAAGAATGCATGCGGTAAGTTTCGCAGTCACAAAATAAAAATTCCAACCGTTGCCAAAACAAAAACCAAAAAGCAATCAAATAAAATTTTAAAATACAATTCAAAAAATCTGTACGCCTTTGCCAAATTTTTCAAAGAACATACGAACCGATCGGCTCTCCTTCCTTTTTTCTCCACGTGCGTTCGTGCTTGGTGTCGCGTTAGCGGATGCACCGGGCGGTTACCCTCGAGTGCACAAACATAAGCGTGCGCGCGCGTGCATCTGGAGCTCGTCCAGAAACAGAAGAAGACAACGACGACGACACGAAACCACGTACGTGCATCGGCAACCTGTAGATGCGCAAGTACGAGTACGAGACTCAGGACTTTCGTCTCTTGGCGCACGCTGCTGCGTGCTGTTATGTAGCAGCGTGTGCACGCCTGAAATTTGCACTTGCTTCTTTAGTGCTGTTGGGACACATTGTGCGCGTGCAGTCTTGATGCATTTAATCTTGGTACAGAATCAACGTGCCGTAAGCATAATGAATGCTGTGAACTTAGGTCAGAATTTTACAGCGTTTAAACATCTATTTTATCCAAAAGATAAATTTAAAGAAATTTTCAATGCTAAAATTTTAACTTTTTTGTTAGTAAAAAATTTATTTAGTTAAGCGTTTAAATAACCCGTTTAAATACTAATTAATAGAAGTGATGTTATGATGAAAAGTAAACAGTTCACAAAACATTATTTTCTTAATGTATTTATTAGTCAATTATTAATTAAAGCATTCATTAAAATTTTGAAAATTCTCGCTATTGTACATTATCGCAAATCTTTTCTGAATTCCTTTATACTTTTAACACTGCCTAGCTATTCACAGAACTGCAGAAAAGCAACCACCCTCCTACAATGAAAATTTAATGGAATAAGGGCGCGTTTTCCAATAGCTTATTCATTGGACAACGTCTAAAATGCTTTGCCACAATGCTTAAAATTATTATTCACTTCGCAAAAAAGAAGAAAAAATAAAGCTACCTTTACAGAGTCGTTCATTCAGTGAGATGAAAAAAGGAAGAAAAAATACCGCGAGAACAAAAGAAGTGTAATCGAATAAGGGCACAACCTCATCCAAGCTGTCAAACAAAGCTTCGAAGGAAAACAAGACATTTTTCTCTACATTGTTTCAGAGAGGAAATTAATGAGCATTTATCTGTAAAGTAAATGAAAAGATTGTGCCAGTCGTAAGGTGGAAACCTTCGCAATAAAGTTTTATAACGCAATCTACGAAACCAAGTTCAAAGCTTTTCAAAAATTTTTAGGATGTCGAATATGTCAACATAATTTAAACCGTTTGAAACCTTAAAATTGCCTAATTACATCTACTTTAAAATTATTATTATTTATCACAAAGCTTGCTCGTTAGTGTTAAAGCAATGCGGATCTCAAAAAGACTTCTAAAACAATTCTCCAATTTAAACCCTGCTCAAAAGATCAACTCCAAGATATTTCAGCGTCGAATAACCTTTTAAACGTAGCAAAAATAAAACTAAAATGAATTTGCATCCAGACTACAAAGGAAAGAAAAAAGCGCGTAAAAGGCTAATCGAATAAAGACGTTCACGCGTAAGCGCATCGAAACACACTTAAAAACAAGAGCGTTAAACGAAATGCAGGCACAGAAACGGGACATTACGTTTCGAAAGTACTTTTAACAATTAACATTACCGCCTCTCTCGTCGCTATATACGTCCTCCACGTGAAGCTCGTTTATGACACGGAACAATCCTCGGACGAACGGAAACGACCTCGACGGCGTTACAACTCGGGGGAATCCACCTGACCAAGATTAAGCTCCCGAGCGGAAAAGAAGATGGGAGGAAAAGAGGGAGGACTAGAGGATCGCGCAGAGCCATTTCGGGTTTATGTACTTCCTGTCTCGCTGCTGCTGCCTTTCGCGTCTCTTGTGTCTGGGCACTTTCTACTTTTCTGCCCCGTTCTTCATTTTTCTAAGCCGCAGAGTCGTGAATTTTTTTATGATTTCCGGTAGAGATGAGGTGCAAAATTCTACGGGTTCAGAGAAAAATGTCTGGGAAATGCAGAATAAGGCTTGATTAATGTTAGTCTTAAGGATAATATTCAATTGTATTAAAAAATTCGACTAAAAAATAACTAACTTGATAGCAATTAAACTATTATTAAGTTTCATTTTAAAAAAGATATAATTTACATTTTAATACAAGAAATCTAAATTTTTTAAATTTAACATCTTATCAGCAAAATAATACTCGTCGAAAGAGTACAATCCTTTTCTGATCAAATTTTCACACTCACGAAAGGGCAAAAACACCTCCTTTCCACAATCATCTCCATTTTGTACCCGATAAGTAAATCCACGCGCTTGGTCGCGGCGGCGAGTGTGAACAGCGAGGGTCGCAAACGGGTTACAAGCTCGAGGTACGCGGCGCACGGCTGCATAAGTAAATGGAAATTTATGCGCCGATTCGAGGCTCTCGGCGTGCTCACGCTCGTCCGAGTTCATTGACGTATAAGGGATGGGGGAATTAAGGGCAGCCCGGCGAGTTTTGCCATTCACGATATGTAACCTGCACCAGGAAAGAGGCAAAGAAAGAGAGATTCATTATGTAATCGGCCCAATTTCTGCGGTCCAAAATTTCAAAACGAGCTACCACTTTTGGTAGGAATGAGGAAAAACGTATTTTTATTCGAGAGAATGGAAAAAATTGATAATTCTTTAAATGAATGTATTTTTATAAAGCTATAATGTACGAATACAGATCGATTGGAACTACTACAACACGAAACTATTAAATAAACGTTACGTTTACTAGATTTCTACACTCGATTTCTAAAGAAGTCATTAAAATAAAAGAAGATAATTTTGATTTAAAGCAGCTATTTTTAATTAAATAATAATTTTTAAGAGATTAAAAAAAGTATAAAATTTCAGAATCTTAATCGGTTATGAATATTAATATTAAATGTTTTGAACTTGCATTCTCAAAATTTCACAATCCTGCAATTTATCTCAAATTTAGCTTATGTTAAAAAAAAATTACCTGACAAAAACCTCGAGAGATCGAATACATGCCTACGAAGTCAGAAAACGAATCAAAGGTATGAGGATTCGAGCGAACAGTAATAAAAATCGAAGAGCGTGAAAATGAAATCTTCCGCGGAAATTATTTCCGCTCGGAGAGAGCAAAGCGCGGCAGGCCATAAGTCCATCTGTGAGGTAGACGTCTTTCGGCTCGGTCGGTATAAAGTTCAGCGTCAGCGAGCCTCGTTGAAAGAGAGAGAGAGATAGGCAGAGAGCGAAAAGTGGTCCGAGAGTGCTTACCGTGAAAGCGGAGGAGTCCAAAGGAAAAGGAGAGAAGAGATTTTCGGTGGTCGGCCGCGTTACATTCGTCGTCCCTACGACACTAACACGACGAACTTAAGGAAGACGACCAACGACTTATCGACGGATAATGTCCGCTGTACATTCGATCTTCGACAAGCGAGGGGTAGATACACTCTTTACTGTATTCTTTTTGTTTTTTGATTAGTATATTTTTCAGAATTTCTTCTAATTTACATTTTGGCATACTCCAAATTCGTTACAAAGAAAAACTCACTACTTAAAAAATAACTTGTAAAAGCAATAACAAACTTGAAAACAGTGAAAATGACCAAAAGGAATTAAAGAATAAGTAAAAGATCGATGAAGAAGCAAACGAGAACGCGCATTTACACGTATGCAGAAACGTAAAGAGGGTTAGAAAAGGGTGAAAGAAAGCGCGAGATCTAGTGCTGACGCTGCTGAGGGCGGCTGCAAAAGCGTCGGCGGCACAAAGGAAGAGCTCTCGCGCTCGCTTAAAAATTCAATGCATTTCAAATGGGCCAGGTAATCGCCGTCGCGCTGCTGTCACTGCCCGCGGGCCAGCCCCAATCGCTGCTCCATCTCATCTTTCTGTTCTTCACTGCGGCATCCGCGTCTTTTGGGAATGAGTATTGCGGTTACAATTTGTTTAATAAGTATCTAAAGTTAGTATATAAGTAAAAATTGAAAATATTTAAGAACCGTGGTAGTTTTTATATACGAAAATACTCAAATTAAGTTTATTTTACAAAAATTAAATTCTATTTGCAGGGAATCATAAAACTCATTTGCAGTATTCCATCGAGCATTTGTATCTTCCTAGCAAGTATCCGTTTTTATCACGGGGAGAAAAAGGACGCGATTTCCTATGGTTTTAGCTTAATCTCCGACCACATGTTTCCAATCGAATTCGCTTCCGGCAATGGCAAGGAAAGCTTCACGGTGAAAATACTCTTTCTTCAGAGCCTTCTGAGACTAAATATTTGAGTTCATTGTCTTCTTAAAGGGAATGTTACCAATGATTTTGATAACATTTTGAAAACGACAATAAATCACTCTTTTTATTACATCAAAATAATAAATCGAGACTGAGGATGACATGAGTATTGACAAATTAAAAATTGTATGAATTTTTTTAATTGTTCTAAAAAGCATATTAAACGTTTTTACCATTGTCGACTAGTTGCGAGATTCATGTATCAAATTATTGTCTTTTCGATAAAAATATTGACCTAACAACTAGAAGATAGGTATTAAACCAATGCGTAGATATTAACTAAACGAATAGTTTAAGAGTTTTGTAGTTTTTCCATATTCGATTGCAAAACGACAACTAAAAGACCTACTCGCAAGTAATGTAAATAATTAATAATCAATAAACTATATGAAGATTTATTCTTTTGATTCGACAGTAATAAAAAGTCCTAAATAAAGTTCACCTAGGGGAGAATCAAGGGCTTCTTTCCGTAAAAAAGGAAATCCTGAACGATGACCAATGATGATGAGAAATGAAAACATAAAAGACGATACAAATCGGAAAGATAAGGGGAGAAGAATAAGCTTCGTTCGATACGAGGTCATAAGTCTAGTATAAAAAGAGGAAAAATTAATAACGAGAAGGGAAAATATAAAAACAATAATGAAGGAAGCAAGAAACAAATAAGATAAGACGAAGATAAAACGGAAAAAAGGGAAAAGCAGAAATAAAGAAAAGCATTTGAACCAAGATAGGCTAAAATCTGATGTCAGCTAAAATCGATGCACTATATATATTCATATTTTATACATTTGTAGATTTGATAGGCCTGACTCAGTGTATTTCAGTAATTTTGTAATGACTTTTATTTATTTGCTACAAAAAATACTAATTTATTTTAATTTGGAAAATAAGTTTGAATCACCTTAAAATTTTGAAGAATTATGCATTTGAACTAGAAATGTGAGTGATGATGTGATGCAGATTAATACATGTTGACTATCCTTATACAATAAAATACTATCAGGTTTGTTCGTACAAAGAGTAAAACGACTATATAATTACCGAATGGATTGGAAAAAATCTGAAAATTCTTTTAACAATGCTGCACTTTAACAATAAAGCTTAACCTAATCGATACTAACGAAAATAAAAAGGACAAGACGAGAATTTCAAGTAAAACCGCGAGTTCGTCGACTTGGCCCCTAGCTTTCTCTCTTCGCTAAGCGAGGAAATGAAAGGAAATAAAGAGGCTGCGGTGGAAGTATAGGTAGAGGCGGCGAAGGCAGAGGAGGCCACCAAAGTCCGAAGGGTTGCCGAGTTGGGCACAGCGAGGGAGAGAATGAGAGAGAGACGAAAAAAGAAAAAAAGGTTGGAAGAGGAGAGCGAGCGAACGCTCGTCGATAACCCCGGGCTATCGCTTCCGCATCGTGAACACGCCTCGAAAATACCTATCTACCGGAAGTGTTTGTGTAGTATAAACCGTGGAAAGAGAGAAGCTGGAGGAGTAGGAGGAGGGAAAAACCAGATGCCTCGACCGGGGCTAGTTCAGTGTGTGTCTTGGCGGAACGTGCCAGATATATTCTTGGGAGGGCGAACTGCTGCCGGTGCTGCTGTTGCTGCTGGTGCAGCGTAGAGGTAACTGAGCGAACCGATGCGAGGCTGTGTGCCTAGAAGGAGATTTCATAGGACGGATAGAGGGATTTTTATTATCAAGGAACAAAGGGAGATTGAGAGATTGAAGAAAGAAAAAATCTAGTCGATTCCGAGTAGCAATTGGTGTCTTGGATATTATAGATCGTCAGAAATCAAAATATGGTATTGCAGAACAAAAATTTTATAAAATACAGGACATTGTTATGAAATTTAATATTCTTTAACATCCTGTAGTATTATTATTATATCATAAACTTTCCTTTTTTAAAATCCGTTTAGTTTTTTTAACAAACATAATGGGGTTTTATAAATAGCACCTAGGATGATTATAAAAGAAGACACAGAACTACTTTTAAACATAAGACTTTTTAAGTCAGTGTTTTGTATTTTTATCTTCTTTTAGCAATGTATTTCCTCTGTTTAATTAACCAATTATATTTTCTTAAGTACGAGATCACGGGGCTAGAAACACCAAATTCTTAATCTGAAGAAAAATCATTCATGTAGTTAAATAATGCAAGTAGAGTGCGTTAAACTTTGGAATTCATAAAAATACAATAATCTTTGATGGTCAGAAACAATTAGTACACATAATTGTCGACAAAGTGAAAATTCTTGAGCGATAACAGGATTTGCGCTTATGTTGGCAAAATGAGAGAAAGACAAAGAGGTCAGAATATACTCGTGAACGATGGAAAAGCAGCAGAAGTGAGTGAAAAACATACGCTTTTAAACGATGACGAATTCGAGATGAATGCGAACGATCAGAAAAGTCAGAGAGAAGCGAAGAAAAAAGGGGATTTACTTATTCAGCGAGAGAGGAAAAGAAACGGCCAGCTGGCATCTTTCTTTGGAGATGAAGATTAAAAGCTTTTTGAATGGTAGTCAATTTCGAATCGTGTATAAAATTGATTGCGCATAATTCTGGCTTTCGAAGTTAGCGCGAGGAATGGCAGCGACTTTGCGCGATTCAACAATGATGAAAAAAATAAGGGCGTTTGCCACCGAAGGAAAGAAAATGCGCGGTAGCTCTTCGTTTGATTATATTTAACTAATGAAACGCTTGGGACGTTTGCTGTCGGTTATATCTCCGACCGCTTTCAGAGATTTTTCTTCCAACTTTCAAATTTGATTAGCCGTTTTCGACGCACCAAAGCAAAACTATCTTGGCTCTGTGGTTAATTGCTGTACTAAAATTATAAAATAATATAATTTGTGTCCACCATACAACGTTGTATATAGTTAAGGGGGTTATATACTGAAAAAGGTTCCAAAAATCAATTTTTTTTTTATTTGATTTTTTGATTCTATACTTTATC
>JAWWML010000062.1:23986008-24072750 GCA_035047165.1 Ormyrus rosae
AACTTTTAAATGTAGAAAAGTTGTATTTTTTCATGCTCTACATGATAGTATTTTTTTTAAATTTATTTGCAGACTTTAAAAAATCGACTCTGCCCACCGTTGCTTTGGCCGCGGCCGAGCGCTCGGCCGGTTTCTCGATCCGGCTCCTCAATTGTAATCAATGTACTTGTGCGTGTTGAAAATCTAATAAAAAACTTATTAAATTATTTATTTTACGCATTAGTACTGAAAAAATAACGTGTCATATCCCACCTAATATAGACTGTCTTAAGTCGAATTTTAGTCGCAGAAAGGCAACAATTAATTTTAACAAAAATTAAAGTGAGTAAAAAACAAATCAACTTAATTTAAAGCATAAAGCACACAGATAAGCCAAATATCTTGGATCCTAATCCGAGCGAACGATTGTTAGCCTAATGCGGCTCGCGTCGTACACAGTGGACGATTATGCAGCAACGATCCGATATAAAAGCTGATTACGCATGCCGCTAATTTCACGCGTTCTAAAGTCGGCTAGGCCCGTCGTAAACGTGCGACTAAAGAGCATCGCACGGTTTCCTTTGAAATTTACACCCGTTATTAGAGTCGGTCCCGAATCGATTGTAAACGCGCCTTCATACGCGCGAGCGCGCTTGCATCTTCGCATATTCCAGGCCCGGGACTATAAAGGTGAGTTTCGAACGCAGCACCGCAGCCGCGGCTTTCTTTTGCATAGAGTTAACGACCTTTATTATACTGCCAGATAACCTGCAGATACGCCAGATACGAGATGCGAGCGTGCAGTGTTTCTAATTCTTCAATGCATGTAGTTTGATGTATTCAGATGAGAATTCATAATTCCACTTAATTCATATTGGAATTGAAATTAGCGATAGGTACTACATAACGTTCAATGTCATGAAGCAAATTACTAAAAAGCCTTTTTTGATCTTTAAAATAAGGTTATCTTAAAATTATTAAATATCAAAATATCTCAAACCCTGACTTGAAGGAAAACTAAAGTCAAATTCGTATTGAGCAGATCAAAATACACATAGTAATGTAATCTACGGTTCAGATTTTTTTTGCGAGCTTGTGTGATAATTTTCAATTACGAACCATCTTTAAGTTTATTATATTATATACCTGTAGGCTCAAACATATTTATAAAATTGTCTTTTTATCGTATTAGTATAAGTTTTCATAATTGACTAATTCGAAAGTACAAAACAAAGTGTATGGATAATTTACGTAACTGCAGGGAATTGTGAGCAAATTGAAATGAAATGTAATTCACAAGCGTATGAAAGACAATAATTATAAGATAAGAACAATTTATATTTATATGTGAAGTTAATTTAGGTATTTTTTGCATATTTCACTCTGTAAAAAATATATTAAAATTTTGAAAATTATGAAATTACTAAAATTTAGTTTTCGAATATGCTGATAATTAAAAAATATTGGTAATTATCCTCGTTTCATAAAATGAATAATTTAAATATTTGAATATTTAAGAAATATTTTTTTCATCATTAACATTTACTTTTCTATATAGCTTTTACACAAAAATTATAAATGATCGCTCGATGTCAATCGAGAAAATTCAAGAACATAAGGATTGTTTACTATTGAAGAAGAAAAGCAAGAAGCGTGCGACGATTACTCCGCTGAAGTGCCCTCAGGACTATTGCTGCCCTGTCTGCGAAGGTAAAAAATTAGAAGCATACACCAGACAGGAATAGAGCGAGAGAAAAAATTATTGCCGCTGGAAAATCAAGGCGAAAGAGGGTGGAAAATAAAAGTAGGTCAGATCTGAGCTCGTTATGCTCGACAACCAACGTAAAGTTGAAAACCATGCCGTAAGAAAACTAGAAGAAAAGAAAAATTGCGTCTTTTGCTTCATACAGGTAAACGTTTTTTTTCTAATTAAATGTTTTTTAATTGTTAATAACACTAAAATCATTTATTAAAAGTAATTTTATTATATTAAAAGAGATTAAGCAACCATCATCCCTGTCAAACACAATCTAAAACATTCTATTTCCAACCCTTGTTTACTCAAACAACGATAAAATGCACATAATTCATCCTTAATTTAACATCTCAATGAAGCACAAAAGAGCAGACATCGAAGGAAATTTACAACCTCGCAAGCAAACAAATAAAAATAATCTAATAAAGGCTAAAAGCCAATTTTGCCTTTCATCCCCAGATTATTTTCCATTCTCACTGCTCAAATTACTCGAAAATCCGGCTCTTAAAAAAAAAGCCGACCGTACCTCAACCCCAAGCTATCGAGGGGTTACGCAGAGAGAAGGGTTCCAAGGAAGAATTTACGAAGCATAGGCACATAAACCATTCGCGTGCGGGCAGATGTCAAAGTCGTTTCCTTTCATCTCACGTGCACACTTTTTCTTAATGGCTTTTTTGAGCTGCCGCATTTTTTGTTTAGAATTTCATGCACATACTTTTGCTCGATTTGAGTTTCGGTTAAAGTTCGTTGCTCTCTTTGTTTTGATTAAAAATATTTAAAGTAGCTGCATTTGCAGAATCGTGATTTTTAAGAAAAACTTTTTAAAAATGTGATGATTTTAAATAGAATGTTTTAAATCTAATCCACGCGATACCTAGTTTAGTCATTCTTACGTATAACAACTCGCTGGTTTAACTCAATAAAACGTGCTACTAATGTTTTACTCGTAATACGCTAACGATTACAATATTTACATTGTTGATCCACCTAGTTTTTTTAATCGTAAAAATTAATCTAAAAAATTTATAAATCAAAATAAACCGCTGTCCGACGAGCCCAACTCTTAAAACTCAGCATTTTCGTTTTGGTCGCGGTCTCTTTTAAATTCCCCCGCGACCGTCAGTCTCCGTTCTGCTTGCCAATGTCGACGTCGCTGGCGCGTGTCAGAAGCTTCGCGCTCGCGTGCCACGTGTAACGCACATGCGTCCACCACCGAGGCTGCTGCGCGCTTTTTCGCGCTTGCCCGCGAACGTATTTATACCGCGTTTTAGCTTATATGTGCACCGAATATTAATAGCCAGCTCGCGAGTTGCCGTATATTAATACTTCGGGTCATAGGTGCATGAGTGCGCTTTTAACGGGAAAATCTGAAAATTCCTGAGAATTAATTTTTTGAGAGTTTTAATGCACTGAAAAGAGTTTTTCGATGTACAATTTCTTTCTCAAGAAACTATCAACAGAGATGGCGATTTGTAAACATTTACGAAATTAACACACTGACAGAAAAGTTTAGTAAAAATTACCATACTGCCTAGTAAGGCCACCACAGACTGTTAAACCCCAAAAATTACCATACTTTATAGGAAAATTTACCAAACAGTATAGTAAAATTTCTTACAAAGTATAGTAATTTTTTGGGCCTTAGCAGTCTATGGTGGCTTTACTAGACAGTATGGTAATTTTTACAAGATTATTTGTAATTTTTATTATATTTCTTCTTTCAGTGTAGTTTCTAAATAATTACGTATTACTTTCCAATAAAAATAAAAAATTTTTATTTAAACTTACAAGAAATATTTTTTTCTTAAATGATTAAAAGAAAAACTGAAATACAATATCCTTGCAAATTTAATTTCTATAATAAAATTAAACTTGTAGACAAAGTAATGCTAACAGGAAGTACTAGGCATTCTAAGTGGCAATTACAAACACTCGAGTACCGAAAAACAGAGAAAAAATTCACCGAAAAAAACTTTGTGTTCTGCCAAATAAAACGGCCCTGAAAATTACCTCAATCGTTAATACAACAAAGCTATCATCTTCTGTTTCTCCCCTCGCCGAAAAGACGCGAACCCCAAAGCCAAAAAAATTCGCTTAATCAATGAATGCTTTTCTCTTCTTTTCAACGAGCTTTTGGAAAAGGGTAAAAATCCCTCTGAAAAAAACCTCACGTGTACGCGAGACGACAACACAGGCGCACAAGCGTCCGCATCTATCTCTTTTTAGCTATACCACGCTGACAACGCTCATGACGCCAATTCTGGCGTAATTATAAAGGGCAGGGAAGGATAAACGCATTGCTGCATTGCTCGTCGTTACTGTTCGCTATCAAATTTTTTTTAACTTTATTTTCTTCTAAACAGGGAGATTTCAGGGATACAATTGTCACTTTTTAAAAGCTTGCATTTGTTAATACTGCTGATGTGTTATATTAACTAGTATTAGCAAAGATAAAATAGTAATAAAAGCTATATTATAATTAACTTTATGAAACACAATGTAGAATGAGATTATTTCAAGCATTTTTAAATTTTCTAAATAAATAAATAGTATTTTAAATACATAGTACAATAGTAATTTTAATAAATAAAAATAAATTGATTTCGTTTTTTCGTTGTTATTTTAAAACCCAACGCCTAAATTCTCAGAACAAGTTCATTCGTCAAAATAGCGCTACAAGTTTTCAATACGCTGAGGACCGATCAAACGATTCTAACCTTCACAAAAACAAAAGAAATTAAGTACTAAACCAACGAGTGATTCGCGCCACAGAAACGCGCCTCTAAAAAAGCAGGGCGAGGCGTCGTTGACATCGTCATCAACGACAACAGTAGCAGCAGACCGAGACCTCAGGCAAGTCGCAGCGTCTACAATACCCGTATAGGCATAGGCTTGCTACTCGCTCATGAGGTGTGTCACGTGAAAACGAACGGACGTATGTGTACATGTACATGCGCTTTTAGGTCGCAAAGCGAAGTGCCAGCTCTAGCTGAAAAAGAAATATCAGGCCTTTTTTTGTTTTCTTTGCTGCACTTTCCGAGCAAGATGCCACGCGATATTGAACAATTGAAACGCGAGAGCAAAGATTTTTTTAATGAGTCCGTGAGAAAATTCTTTAAGAGTGTAATTTTGGTAACAATGCGTTTAAATGGAAGCTTAAAAAAGGGGTTCTTTAATCGGCAACTAATATTAAACATTGAAAATAATAATAAAAGTCATCAATAAAATTTTTCTACTTTAAATGAAAGAAGATTTAAAAAATTAAAATATCCAGAAATTCTTGATATATGTAAATCAACTTTGCATGACTTTAAAACAATCAAATCAAAACAGCTCTAGCGTGTACAATGAATCTCAATTGCGTAACGAAATACTATTCATCGCATAAAGGAAAATTTTCTAGAAGCTATCCGAAAAAGGACAGCTATATTACTAATTCTGGAGCATTCAAAACTTAAATCTCGTTCGAAGGCAGTCATAATCCGTCGTCGAAGCGTACTTTTTCACGCTTGCCGACAAATTTACGACCGATAGAGAGAATTCCGCCTCGCGGCCGTTTTCTGACGTCACGTACTTTTACGACATCAACGAAAGAGATCTCTCTTACTCGCACGTACAACCATAAGCGAATTCTGCCAGCAGGACGGTTCCGTTTTATCCCGCGCACACGCGTTAACCACGAGTATGAGCGGGAGAGAGAGAGAGAGAGAGAGAGAGAGAGAGAGAGAGAGTAGGGCACACAACCCCTCTTCGACATGGGAAAAAAATCAATACAGTCCGTACGACCAAGTTCCTCTGTCTTTCTCTCTCTCTCTCTCTCTCTCTCTCTCCAAGTGCACGAGCGAGCAGCGCTGCATTTTTGTCCCCTTACGCTCTTTTTTCTCTTCGCCTGTTTCACGGTTCATGGAATATTCTTTTTTCTCTCGCTCTTTCTCTCTCTTTGCGTGTCCGAGTCTAAGTGAGGGTGTATATAGCGTAAGTACCAGCGTTCAGTGGTCACAGCTATTTTTTCGCATACGGCTACGCAACTACGCCCATTATTAAACATTGAGTAGGGGTGGTGGTGAGGTTCAAGCGACTTATTTTCTTTATTGATTGATTCTTGCGATGCCCACGAAATCCTTGAAACGATCGTTATTTTATGAAAAACCGATTTGTTGCGAATTTTTTCAGTTTGAGAAACAGGTGTAAATTTAGTAATAAAATGAAAGTTAATTTCTTAAAACATATTTTAAATATTTTACCATGAATTTAATAATGTTATTCAAATAATAAAGTTTAAAAGTAAAATATGTACGAGACAATAAAGAATATTCAAGAATTAATGTTTTTTGGTTAGTGTAGTTTTCGAAAATAAATTGTTTTAATTTCATGAATGAAAAAATAACAGTTTGTAACTACTACATCTAGTCTTTTTGGCTTCTCCCATTATATCAACGATTTCGTGTAGATTTCGTATAAACCGTTCAATCACAATAAAGGCAACTTAACAAATAAAAGTTATTCGTTTCTTTAAACTTTTTTATCTTCGGTTTTATATATGTGTAATAAAATTCTGCCAAAAATTTGGATGTAACTTCATGATAGAAAATAACGCAGTCACACTTAAATTGTATACGTGTTTTTAAAGCGAACAATAAATAAATTACGTATTCATTACAACACAGTGAACAATAGCTGTATGAAGAAAAAAGAACACGGTCCAGATTTTTCGAAAGACACTGTACGTGGAGTCGCCACCGAAATTTGCCTCTGTCAAGGTTTTATTTTTTAAAGAGCGACTCTGGCTCAACGACAACTACGGGCAGCGCATCAGTGAGAGAGCAGCTCCATCGTTTATGACAGCGTAATTTTTAACGAGGTAATTTCCTGGCTTCTCCGAGAGTTATAAGCCTTAAATGGCCACTGCCTCTACATAATGCACCTCTAAAAAACAAAAAACACCTGCGTGCGTACACGTTTACCAAAAACATGTGATTCTCTGCCCCTATCTTGAGTCTCACTATATAAATTTCGAAACGTACGATAGAGAGAAAGGAACTACGTAAAAAATTGTAATGCCACTATGATCATTAATGCAGATTTTACTTTTTTCTACATTTACCTCGCTTTCTGATTGTACTTAAATTTTTAAACGTTCACACGCAAACGAAATGTTAAATTCTTATTTGAAGATGAATGATTTAGTGAATGATAAAATTAACTTTTGTAATAATTTTTCTATTTTGTAATTGTTCTCTTTACTAAATTAAATCATCATTTTTTAAAGTAGAATCATGTTTTAAAATAAACTTAAGATTTTAATAAACTTTGAAAACTTTGTAAAAATTCTAAACACACGTCCAAGTTTAAATTTTATTGAAAACAGTTTCAGCGATTCAATTAAAAACTCGCTTGCTTCTAGTATTTCAAAAATATTTCTTTTAAGCATTTAAAAAAGAATTTTGACAGAAATACTAATTTAGCCAGGCAAGAAAAAATTAAGTTTTAAAATACCTACAAAAACCCTTATTCAATTTAACAATTTTAGTTTGTTTTATACTAAAAGGGATAATTAACATAATTCTACTTACATTTTAAGCTATTAAACAACTATTCCAATCACGAATTACATTATAAATCGATTCGCCGATAAATCAAGAATTGTCACGAGGCATTTGGACACTCCTTTAATCCAACAACAGACATCTGTCAGGTATACACGCACCTTCGAGCATCCGAAACGTCGTTGAGGAGGAGGAAGAGAGAACAAGAAGCAGCAGCGCAGAGGCACTTCTCGTGGAGAGAAATTCGAGGGCCACGTCGTGTCTCGATGGGTAGGGCATCGATCGCAATTAGAAAAGCCGAGGAAGCGCGACGCGAGAGATGCAGATAGATGGAGGGTAGGAAAGCGGTTTGAGAGGCGGGAGGGAGAGAAAAAGCTGGTGCGGTTTACTCGATCGATCCATCGACTGAATTTCGTTTTGGTGTAGAGGCGTGGGGGGATTCGATGATGGAATGCTTGCTATCTTACGACTGACTCTTTGACACATTAATTTACTCATAAAATCTTTTTAAAGGTTGTTGCATTTTTCGCTTCTACTGATGACTAGACATAATTCAAACCGTTCATACAAGTAAGTTTAAAATTCTATTCTGAGATTATTCTACCTTTTAAGAATACAATATATCGACATAATTTAAAGAATTTATAAATGGCAAGTTATAAGTCACGTTTTCGAATTGAGGTTGCGCACAGGGCATCTATGTCGCCGAAAGCTTGATGCCCTTGGAACGGTAGCCGATTCACCGTTGTAGCTAACCCCCATTGTGTGCCTTAGGTGCATTTTCTTCGAATTTCCTGATTTCGTCCTGACTTGTATTGTATTGTAAATGTATTTATTGCAATAATAAATACAAATATTACACTCGGGTTAAAACAATATCAAATATTTATGAAATTAACCTTTAGAGATTTATTAAAAATCTAAACTGTAGTAGATAGTAATAAAAAATTTGCAATTATTCAAAAATATAACAATTGAGGCTTTTGAATAAAGTTGAGAAAATTTTAAGGAATATCAATCCCACAGTCATCCGACAATAAATGCCGATGCATAGACAAACTCTTAAAACCACGCCGCGAGTCGCCAAAGGATTCGTTTAAGCGGAGCCGAACAATAAAGGTCTTAATTTACAGCATTTTTGCCGTTTCCGAGCCAATTAAAAGTTTCGCAAAACGCGAAGAGTAAAAGAAACGGCAAAAGTAACGCGAGACACTCGAACTCTCGAGGAAGTAATAAAGGAACTTCTCCCTTTCTCTCCTCCTCTCTTTTCTTCGCTCGACTCTTTAATTTATAATAAAGTCAGTCAGTTAGAATTCTGGAAAAAGGAAGTCACGGAAAAGTGCGGAGGCGGCGGCCGTTGATGCAAAAAAAAAGGGGAAGGAATAACAGAACCTGAACCAATGGAAAAGAAAACTCGGGAGTTCGCACATGTATGTTTGAAAATGGATGGAAATTTCTGTTTGTATTTTCTTTCACTCTCGCTTTTTCTTTTTTTGTTAAATTACATCTGGATGTGATTCATATTCCATAGATGCCGAAACGGTGAAAGTTTCACTTCAAAAGAGAAATATTGACGTACTTATTTGAATGGGATTCTTTATTTCTAGTCATGTCTGTTTACTAGATGAATGGGAAAAGAAACATGATGGATAATTTAGAAGTTGCAAAAATGTAAGTACTTTAACTATGAACGTGAACAATAATTTTTTTTGAGAATTGCGAAAGAACAATTATTGTTCTTATAGATTTATTTAAAGCTTATTGCAAAATGTCGATATTAGCTTTTTCAAATTTGAGTTAAGAATACAGTTAACAGTAAAAATATTAAAACTCCAAATTTAAAAAAAAACATTATCATCGCCAACTCGGAAATACATTACGAAATCGGCGTTTATATAGGCGTCGCCTTAGTTGTGCATCCGCAAGTACGAGGAGAAGGAAGCTTTCTTTTTTCTTTCTCTTTTCCCTTCTCTCTCCTTTCCTAAAGCCGTACGAGTGCCGCTCGCAAGTATCGCGTAAGACCGGCAGCGGAAAGAGGCAGTAGTAGTTTGTGTCTACGCAAATAGCCCCGGGGATCGATAACAACGACCGCGAGTGCAAGACAGAGATAGTCTCAATGCTAATGACCGACACGATTATCCTTATGCCACTTGTACTTTTCTTCGCCTTCTCTCTCTCTCTCTCACGATCTTTCGTAAAAGGAAGAAAAGTATAAGAAAAGTTTAAGATTAGATGTTCAAATTTTTTGAGAAAAAACTTCGTCTGATGAAAAATTCACCGAAATGTATTATTGTTCAATCATATTTTATAAATTTACTTTCATTTTTTCCAAATCTTGATTATGTTTAGTATGTAATGGAAATTAATTGTACATTTTTAGTGCGATCTTTAGTGATATAGTACTCTTTTTTCGATGGTGATGTAATTGTCAGCATAGTTTATTTTTTAAACAAATACTATAATATGATTTTTTGAAACTCACCTGTTTTTCTCGAGCTCGTTATGCGTCGTCCTGTAAATAAAAAAAAAATAATTTAGAATGATTGAATCGTGCATTTTTATTAATTTCGATTCATAAAAAATCTTAAGCCCAAATTTTAATAATAATCTCCTGAGCATAAAAATCTTAAACGCTTAAGATGATAAAAACATAGAAGGCGAAAAAATTAAAGAGTACCGTGTTCAAGTATAAAATATTCTGAATGCAATTTGATTTGCTTGGCAAAGTAGCACTTTCATATATCCTTAATAGGCATAAGTATGATGTGGATACATTAATTACTCGTAAATCTCACGTTATTTGTAATAATAATGCGTTGTAGGATCTCACAGTATCCGGTCTACTAAAAAACAATAAACCTCATTGAATTATTTAATATTAATCATAAATATTTAACAATTCATAAATTAAGCTTCGTATAAAAAGCCGTTATTAGTTTTCACACAAAAATAATTACTCGCACTGATGATAAAAGCGATCTTGAGTAATAACGCTTGACGTAAATTAATTATTCTTATCATCATTTTATTAGAAAATCTTTTTCATAACTTATTCTATTTAATTTGTTTAACAACAAATAACCAATGCAATACGATTGTCATAAAGTATAATTCATTCATCGTGAAATAAAATCTTAAAACTGAAATTTAACAAAGAGGTAAAGAACGAATACATTTTAAAGCACCTTTTCTTAAATAAAATATTTAATAAAATATTTCCAGCAATCGTTTAAAGGAAATTCTAGTTTTAAAGCGAGAGCATTCTATTCCTCGGCAAACGAAGCCTTCCTCAAATCCAATCCCCTCATTACATTCCCCGAAACATCCACTTCTGCAACACGTAATTTTCGCTCGAAAGAATCCTTCGGCTGCATTCCCCGCAGAGAGAGAGACAGAGAGGCCGAGAGAGATTCCCAAAGCGGAATCGATAATAATTGGTCGTCGTAGACGCCGTCGACGCAATGCAGTGCAATGCTCTCACATTGTCAGGGCCAGCTGCGCGCGCGCGCGCGCGCGACTGTCAACGTGTGACAGTAATCGCTCGTCGGTCAACCGACGACAAAGAGAAATTGGATACAGAAATGCTGGCGAGGGGGAACAGTTCTATCCTCGTTGCACGGATTACGATCTTCGCTTTCTATCTCTATCTATCTCTCTCTTGCTCTATGTTTCCTTATGCCTCTGTGTTTACGCTTCAACTGCGCGAGAGAGAGAGAGAAAGAGAGAGAGAGAGAGAGAGGTAGAGAGAGGTAGAGACGTACAAACAGACAGAGCTTAGAAGTAAACGAAATTTATGAGCTTGCAGAACTGATAATTTAATGCTTTTTTTCGTACCATTTTCGGCGCGGTCTAGATTGAAATGATAATTTTACTGGCTACGTTACTGGCAGCTGTCGCTCTGCATTACTCGTCCTGGGTAATTGGAAGAATAAAATTGAAGAGAATTTGTTTTTAAAAAATTAGAATTCCATTTTACCGCTGCTGCTAAATAAAAGAAATTTTTTTTGAAAATCATTCAAATTAAATTATTTTTGCATTTTAAATTTAAATTACTTGAAATTCTTCACAAAAAAGCAGTTTAATTTCTGTATCTTTTTTTTTCCCGATAAAAGTAATTATTTTATTATTTCCCATGTACAGTTGTTTGCCAAGAAAATTTTCAATTCTTATCAACATAAGCGTAATTTTAGCAAATCTAAGTATTCTATTTTTATAAATATTTTACAATATCAATATTTTTAATTACAATAAAATAATCTATATTATTAGAATGTAAACATCCTAATAAAGAATAATAATCAAGTCCGTACTCAACGGCGATCACAAAAATTAATTCGAAATAAAAACTCGTTTTCATCCGCTCTACCGAGTACCCATCAAAAGCAAACAAAGCGCGGAGCAACTGGCATTTTTTTAAAATCAATTACCGCGTCTATCTCACGTACGTGACCGGCTGCGTGTGCGGTATGGCCCTGCTCCTTCTGATAATGATGATGATGATGCGCGCGCGCGCACAATTTCTTCACGACGTGAGCGCGCAGACTCGCTCGAAATTTCCGCGCGCAAAAGCAAAAAAAAAAAAAAAATACGCCCTCGCGAGTAGGAGCGAAAGAACCATAAATTAACGCGGGGCAGCGTTAACAGCCGTGCGCAGTCCTTCCTTTTCTTTCACATTGCAGCAGCGTCCACGCATCGAATTTCATTAATTCGAGCTCTAAGAAAGCGAATTGTCGCCGCGCGAGCTCGGAAACGTCCGCTGCTGCAATCTGCGCGGACTGTTACAGAACGTCGTTGAGGATTCTGCTGATGAAATAGAAAGTCGATGCGAAGTGAAAAGTAGAAGTTTTTTCGTTTTTTTAGATTTTCAAGCGAATATAAACGATAAATACATTTAATTGCGTATCAAACCAAAACTTTTTAAATACATTATTATCTTTAAAGTCTTAGTAATTTTCCTACATTTTATTTCTCGATGAAATGAACATTTTAACAGATAATCCTATGAAAAGCTTAATATTCTTACAACAATATACGAATAACATTGGTTTCACTTGTAATACATTCATAGATCCAAGATTTATAAGCCTTATCTCGTTCTTTAAATACACTTTTCAAATAGATATGTGTAAGATGCACTTGCGTTATCAGTTATAGTATCTGTGCGCCATTCAAAGACGGTACTTCAGGCCTTTACAAACGCTGACAAGCAATTACGAACCGTCCACTTTCTACAACAGGTACGATTCAATGAAAATTGATTAACTCTCGGCCGATAAGAGCGATAAATCCAAGCCTCTAACGAAATTTATTGCGTTAGTATTGCTCCTAATCGTTCGCTCCTCGTTAATCGTAACTCATTACGCGGCTCCTTTTTGCACCGCGTCCTGCCTCTCCGCGCGGATAATTGCATCGGAAAGATCGCGCACGGGAGACGACGATCGCATTGGAAAGGAAAATAGAATTAAGGAATCTAACGAGTAGCGCTCGCCGCTACCATTTGAAATTCAAAGCGCGGCGACGTCGATGTAAATTACGCGATCGAATTAAAAGCATCGCGCGCCCGTGTAATTTTATATTTCGCACCGCCGTCAAGGTACAGCGGAGCTGCTGCTGGCGAAACGTGCGAAACCTATTCTTTATTTTCCACACTCGCGAGTACGCACGAATCCGTGTATTGTTCGGTGCTGGATTTCGGTCTGCGCCGCTTTTAGAAGCTGACGCATTTTCAAGTACGAAATTAGCGTACTTAGGATTTTCAAAATTTCCATTTACAATTTAGACATTTTTTATATCAATTGTATCTTATCGTTACTGAGTAAAAATAAATCAGTCTGGCAAAGGAATTTTTGTTTACATTTTTTTGTAACTGGAGCTAAATTGATAATAAATCAAATTGATTACTAATGAAAGCATTGGATTGATAAATGTCAAACAGAAGTTGTCTCTTTAGGCTAGACTTATAAAAACTAACATTTACTGTCAAATTAAGAGAATTTAGCAATTTACGGAGAAAAATGATAATCAATGTGCACTGTAAAAATAGACTTATCAGGACATACTAACATTAAAAAGTTAATCAATGTAAAGTTCAATTGAACTATTTTGCAGACGATAAGGCACTTCTAATTTCATGCCTATTATTACATCCCGATAACGATGTTTATGCCTTCATAAACTAAGCAAATCTATAAGGAGCATTAGCCGCGATTAAACTTTCACAACCCTCAATAAAACTCTGACTCACCTGCTTCCTTGGGATTTTTTCGTCTTTGGCCTCTTGGTGACCGTCCGTATGTCGTCCGGTATCGGCATTGTTGAAGCATATCCATGTTCGGCTTCTGCAACAGCCAAAAGAAAGACGGCTCGTTATTTCGTCCAGCAGTTCGGCAATAAAAATTTACGGTACACTTTACGCGAGAGCACGAAAATACGAAGGCTTTCAAATCAACCGAGCAGTCGAGCGAAAAAAAAAAGCGGCCTAAAAAGTCGGGAGGTCTGACGAGAGAGGAGCCGATGCACAAAAGGGCTCGGATAAAAAGCGAGAGAGAGAGAAAAAAAAACCGAGGCAGGAGGAGCGACGCCCACGCGAGCGAGGCGTCGAAAATTCGCCGGTCCTCAACGGGGAGGAATACCCTTTCGTTTCTCTCTCTCTCTCTCTCCGGCGACAACAAAAGCGAGGAGAGAAGAACGTGCTCGCAGGCACGTTTTCGCCGCGGAACCGATCGCGGAGCCGGGAGAGTCAAAAATATTAATAAGAATAGTATAATACAATGGGGCGAAAGAAGTGCGAAGAGCGTGTCGAAAAGTGGTTGAATCGACTCTCTCTTCTTTCTCTCTCCTTCCAGCCCCTCTCGCGAAAGGCTCGAGGGCGCTTCGAGTTGTGCATGTAAAGCGGCGATGAGGAATTCCTGACTTTTAAATTCGGCGCCGAAGGCTTCTCCCTTGGCGCTCTGTGATTCCCGATAATAGAGCAGTCCGGAGTAATTATTTTCCCGCGAAAAATTGAATTCCGGATCTTTTCCGTCAATTATCGAAGAGGATAGTATTTACTTGGTTATTTCCCCGGCAGAAGATGCAATTATATCAAATGACCACTAGAGGAAACAAATATTTTTTATTTCAAAAAAAAAAAAAAATTGAAAACGCAAAAAAGTTTCTTCGGCGTTAAAAAAAAGAAACTAGACCATTTTGTCATTGCTTTACAAATCGATTCAATTTCCATCAGTGAACGATGATTCATACGAAAAATATTTAAAAAAAACTCTCATTATGAAAGTCACTTGGCTTATTTTACACTTCCCTCGGCATAATAGTGCTTTCGCATGATCCGAGAATGCGATTTCCACATAACTTTCCATTCGCGTGTTCAAATTAACATATCACAAAGGAGATCGCGATCGCATTAATTGCATCGAGTGCATTAGGCGGCGGCGACTTTGCCCCCGACTGGCAACTTATCGACTAATGCAGCTTTGCGCGTCGCCGCGCGAGCCGCCAAGGGAAAATAATCGATTATTTGTCTAAAGTTAACATAATCGATTACGACACGAGAGAGTCGAGAGCGCCGTTACGTAAAAAGTCGATGGCAAACACCTCTCGCGAATAATAAAGGTTTGCGAAAGTTTTGCGGGCTTTGAAAAAAGAAAATACGCATTTAAATGTCTGGAAGCTGACGTCTCCTTCCTACGGATTAGTCACTGGAGAGGAAAAAAAAAGAGGCAGCGGCGAGTCGACCCTCGTGATTATGCAAATCATAACTAGAATGGACGCTTTCGCATATACACACGTATAAATTACAATCTGACTGTCGAGAGTCGATTGGAGATAAAACTTATAAATAGAACGCAATTAGTACATTTTTCAATAAGAGCTTTAGCGATTAATTGACAAGAAAAGATTTATTCGATAACTCGATTGTGGTTTTGAAACTAAAGCAACAGTGAGAATATCCAAATATAGTAACATCAATTTTTTTTATAGTTTTCCCTGTTTAATAATATTCCATTTTCTATTAAAATTTAATATAAAATAAAAACTAACAGATAAGACTTATTTGCAGAAAAAGTAAATATTTCTTTTTCCCAAGCATAAAAAAAAAAAAAAAATCGAGCAATTCTTCGCGCGAGGTACTTTCAATTAAATTAACTTCGAATTTATTTCAATAAAAAAAGCCATCGCCGACAGTATCATCTAAAAGCGACACTGGAAAACTACAGCGACTCCGCGAGCGTATCTGTATTACGGTCACTTATCCTAAATGCACTTAGAGCGATTATACGTGCGATAACCGGCGCGTACTTCGCGATTGCAAAATAAGCTCCGGGCGAGAGAGCGGCGCTGTATATTGCAATAACCTTGGCGAGCGGGCCTTACGCTCGTCTTATTAATTCGAATTTTGCGCGCCGAGCGAACGAACCGAGAGAGAGAGAGAGAAGGAGGTAACAGACGACAGAAAGTTCTTTATTCGCAAAATTTTCGAGCCTCGGCGAACGGGACGCGGGTCAAGTCAGCCAGCGGAGACCGGTTTCCTTCTGCTGCGAGGTACAGTAACACTGCGGGATTTTATTTAAGGTTTGTTTATGGCGAGCGCCGATCTCGGATATTTATGTGTTTTGCCGCAGCTCGGCGGCCGCCGGCTCAAGTGGTCGGCGTAGGCGCGAGGATTGTTTATAATGATAGACGCGGGCTATATTTAGATCGTCCGGTTTCCAATTGACCGAATGCGCTTTTCGGGCCGAGAGCGGTGTTTTTTTTGACGATTTTATCGCGCCGCCTTTTGCGAATTAATTATGAGAATGTCGAGCAGTACTTTTATTGGCTCGCGGCCCCGGTTTATTCAAACATTTAAGGAAGTGTGGACAGGTACTCGATTCCGTATTTTCAAAGCTGCCCGTTCTATTTAAAAGTCACGATTTTATATAAGAAAACTACATCTTTTCCTCAATGAATGAAGTATTTCAGGCTAAAATTAAGCCCTCTTGACATACAAATAAATGTTTCTCGGCAAATTAATGTCCAACTCGATAAATTAAACCGCAAAACTACCAGACTCTCCGTTCTCGTAAATACTAACGTAAGAACTGCATCAAGATATATACCGAGACTTTGAAAATAAACGTCAGTTCCAACACATTTTGCAAAACTCGCTAAGCCTTCCGAAGACGCGAGGCGGCATTAACATTTTTAAAGGCACTACGCGGGGCGTTTAATTTCCATAATCATCCGAAAATACCCGTCCGAAGTGAAATTTCGACAACAACAAGCCGAAATAGCGAGGGGCCCCACTATAGGGTCACTTACCCTCCGAGGCGGAAAGGCTTCTCTCGCAAAACGACGAATCAAGAGAGGGAGGGTGAAGGTGGGGGGAGGGGGGGCGAGACACAGAGAGCGCGCCAAACCGGTCAACGAAACAAGAAGAGCGAGGCGAGCGCAACCAAAGAAGAAGCTCCGACAGCTTCGTCGGAGAAGAAGAAGAAGAAGAAGAAGAAGCAGCAGCAGCGGCGCGAGGCACTCAAAACAACAACGGGCTGCGTTCCTCCCCCTCCCGCTCCTCTGACCGTAATCGCGCGCCACGGCGGAGTGCGTCGACCTTGAAAATCTCGAGAGAGCCGCCTCGATTCCACCGAGCGGTGCAGCGTGGAAATAAAAATAGGCGGAATATATACCTCGCGCGCGATTGCTTTTTATCGGCTTCTCTTTCTATGTCCCTTTTTTTTTCGCCGCGGAGAGTCAACGAGTTCGACGGGATTTCGCTGCTGCCGCTGCGGTGTTTATTCTGGGCGGGAGGCTTTTTTTCTCTTTCCCCCGAGTCTGATCGACGGAGGTTGACGACGCGAGGAGTTTCGTAAGGCGTGGTTTTCGAGGCTGAGGTTGGGAAATGTAGCTGTGCTGCAGGCGTAATTATCGAAGGAGTAGTTGAATGTCGGGACTCGGTGTAGATTAAGATTGAAATACACGATTGTGAATGATGTAAACACTGCTTTTAGAAGTTGAATTGATTAGAAGCTTACTTTTTTGCTGTTAATTGCACTGCACTAATTTTTCTTGCTTTCTATAAAAAGTTATCTTAAGCATACACCTGCTCAGACTAGATCCTTCCGACCTCACGAGAATACTTGGCTTAGTTACGGACCTTCATAATTACTTTTAACAATTACGACGGGGCTTAATGCATTTTATTTTCTGGAAAGTCGCTGTATAATACGGAAGCAGGTAAGTGGACTTCTATACGTATTCCAAAGTAGTGCTCGCAAATTTATGTGAACGCTCATTTTCTCTGATGAGAAACGAGCAGCAAAAAAGAAGATACGTAATTCCTCTTTGGAGCAAAAACAAAATCAGATTCATTCCCAATAAGATTATGTACAAAGAAGCTCTGAGTTACTTAAGGCCCAAATACAAATCTAATTACAGTCAAAATCGCTCGAAAAGCAGAAACCTTTCAAAAAGTTCAACAATCCGAGAAAAAAGATCGTCTTCGCGTGCCTACTTTGTAATTTGTGTCGCTAAAAAACAAGCTTTGTCCTAATAACAGGCAATTTCAAAAGTAACTTCCAGCCAAAATAGCCGGTAATTTTTCGGAAAACTTCACGACCTCATTGATTTTTTGCTTCCCAAACTCGTCGCGTGTAAATACGCCTTATTTGGACATTGTTTCATCTCGAATCGAAATCGACGATCCACGAAGAGAGACAGATAAATAGATAGATGTTCGTTTATTTGTAATTTGTGTACAAAAAAGGTAGCGTAATACAATGAGAATAAGCATACTAAAAAATATACATAAAAATTTCGCAGTCTGATATCGCAGACATTTTAATAGTACTATAAATTACGAAAAAATAAATGTAAATATAAAAATATTACACAGCCATCTTGACAGTAATAATACTTTAACGTCACAGTAAGTCGAGTTTTTAAAATTAGTGATATCATATAAATGCTCAAAAAAATAAAATAAAATTATCAAATGTAATGAATTTACTAGAATATACCTATCAGCCAAGAATTACAATTAATCACACACACGCACATACATATATAACTATCTATATACAAACAGATCCATCCCTTAAATACACTCACACCTTAAACCTTATTACTGCATATGGGACAACACAATTAATAAATAACATTTATAGTCCGTCCACTTTAAGGAAGTGCCTCCGAAATGCAGTTTTTAAAGAGAGAGAGAGAGAGAGAGAGCATCTCCTCCTCTCCTTTTTTCCTCCTTACATCAAACTCCAAGCGAATGATGTATGGTTTCCTCAAACTTTTATTTACGTAACGGAAAGCCGAACAGTTGCGCTACTGCACTGGCAGCGTCGACGCTGCTGCCGCTGCACGCAGACATGCAGAGCGCAGGAAGAATTATTGCTTCGGTAATACTAATTTTTCTGCTTGGAAATGATATTTTTAAAGAGCCGTGATTGCGTAAGACATTAGGAGCTGTTTTTGCGGGCATTTAACGTTTTGAGGTTTTCGTTTCATTCTTGATTGGACAATGCGATTCTGAACAAATTTTTTTTTGAGAAATTCAGATCTATTTTATTTGTTTCATTCAAACGAACGAAGAATAAATCTATAATGTGCTTAACAAATCAGTTTAATAATAAATCAAATCTATAGAATTTTTCAGGAAATACCTGGATTTTTATCCAAATGACCTTTCGAGGTCACCTGGAAGTAAACAATAAAGTTTGCGTACCTGCATTTCCTAATTATAAACCTAGTAATGATTTATGTGGAAGAAACAATTACTGCATATTAAAATAAGGTAAAACTTGGTTGTATATGTATTTTTGTTTTTTGAAAATAACGATGCAAATAAACAAAAAATTTAGAACAATTGTATTATTTGAAATAGACAGAAGACAATCAAAAATTAAAAGACTGTTAATTTCAAGATTAATTGCAACATTCGTCGTAAAGCGGTATTCAATAGCGGTATACTTTTCGGCATAAATTTCCCGCCAGAAATTTCTCCCCCAACGCCTCACAATACCCGACCGAAAATTCATTGCACTTCGGCCGAAACTTCAGCCGACCCCAAAAATTTCGAAGTACAAAAAAATCAATACCGAAGCGCAGAGGCTTGAAACTCCAGCTGGCCAGTATCATTTCCCGGCCCCCAAAAATCAATGGTCCTGCCAAGTCCGTTGCAGCATTAGACGTACCGCGTCTGCAGGCACGAGGGGAAAACGGCGGCAACTTGTGTGTAAACACGTACGGGAGAGAGAGAGAAAGAGAGAGAATTGCGCGCGCGGCAAGTGGAGTGATAAAATGAGATCATCGCGTTCCGTGGACGCGCGCACTTTCTCGCACGCAGTAGCGGCAACAGCAGCTAAGAGCTCCGGCAAAACACGAGTTTTGATTTCGGAGCAAGAAAAGTTTGCGTGCTGGGATTAAATGTCACGTGATGAAAGCTGACCGGGATTAGGTATACAAAGAGGAGTTTAGAATGGCAGTACGTTTAGGGCTTGGGTGAATCATTTTTTTTTTTTTTTTTGTATGTTCCAAAATATTTCGGCGACGACTTTTTTGACCTTCGAATGCAGATACGTGTAAAAAATACTGTGGAAATATCTGAGAATAATGCGAGAAAATCTACTCTTAAATTTTTCAGTATTTTATAACCCAATAAATAAGTCTTTTGCAATAAAAGTGCTCATATAAAATCAACTACTTAAACATATTTTTTCGCACCGTTTTATGATCGTCTGCCAGCCACATTATGAATTCTTATCATGTAGAGGGACTCATTATATTCATATTCCATTCACTGTCTCTCTTCTCTCAAATAACTGTGTACGATAAATTTTTTACAACCCCTAGTCGTAAAACGAAAAAATAAAATTTTTAAATAATTGTACATAAAAATTTACTTCGAAAATTAAAGTCAAAAATTCGTAAACAAAAAAAAAGACTTAAATTTAGCCCAATTCATGTTAAAAATACGGTAATTTCAATGCAAAAAAGTGTCAACATTTAAAATCGGCGCAGTCCAATTTGTCTCCTCGTAATTGCGGTAAACAAAAAAGGGGAGAAATTGTTAAATCCCGAGATTTTATTTAGATCCCAAGGCGAATGCCTTGGAACGCATAAAAAAAGGAGACCTCGCGATCCATTACGAAAAAGCTCGACGCAAGAATGCTAATAAACTCCGTCTTCTCCCTCTCTCTCTCTCTCTCTCTCTCTCGTACGCGCGAAAACATAAACCGCGAGTGCAAGACACCCGAAATTCCAAGCATTGCGAACAACGGAAATAAATTAAAGACAACGAAAACTCGCTTCTCCTTCCACGTACGCAAGAGAGCGAGAGAGAGAGGGAGAAGGAAAAAACGCGCTGTGCGGCAAGAAGTGATAAATCTAAACGTGTGTATGAGAATAGCGGGTGACAAAAAGACAAAGACGAAAGGAGGAGAGACAATTAAGACGAAAAAAGGATGAAAAAGGATAATTGCCGGCGAAAGAGAAAGGAGCTGGTTCTTTACTGTTGTTCTTTGCCGTCAAGGACCTAGTTTTTGGTCGAATTTAAGATTTAGATTTAACAAGTTTTTGTAGAAAGTCGTTTAGTACTTTTTTTCAAAAAGAAATCGCAACATTCTAAAACGTTCTAAATTAAAAAAAAATGTGTATTAAATTTTCGTAAATACAAAATTGTCCGTAATTAACGCACGTCGAAGTTGATTAAACACCGCGAAAACTTTAAAATCAAAGCAAAATAAAAAATAACCGATATTTACCCATCAAACTTTAATACCTCAGTCTCGTCTTTTACATCACGCGCGCCAGCAAGACAATTTCTCTGTTTTCGTTCTCTCGCGCCGGGGGTGGGGGGATCAAAAAAACTTTTCCTCGCGTAATTTTTTACATTGACGACGGCGGCGGCAGCGACGCATTGTTTCATCGGCTCTTGGATTATACGACCTTTTTTCGCTGGTAGGTCAGTGCCGCTGTTGTTATGTCGCTCGCGCGCGCCGCCGCGCTTTTTTTTTTCAATTTCTTTTTCATTCCGACGTTTTGATTGAGTTGGAGCGAAATTTTTGATGATTGCGACTCGCGGCGCCGGAGGCTTTTCACCCAGTCCGAGTTTATTTAGTTTATATTTGCAGCGGCCGGAATATTTTTCGTCCAATTTTTACCGCTCGACGCGATTGGGAATTGAATTAGGAGGGAGTAATTGCGTTAGGAGGAGCTCGAAGGAGGCTCTGATGCGGTTAAGCTTTTTCTACCAGATTACAGATTCGAAAAGAGAATGTTTTTACAAAAAAATAACGGTCAGTGAAACGAGTTTGACGAACGAGAACTAATTTTTTAACGGTCACGAATTCAAAACTTAGTTTATCGAGTGACATTTTTCCACAAAATAGTTTCAAATTTTTTAATAAAATGTCATTAAATGAAATTATCTTCTTTAATAAAGTACGGGAAGTATCAATTTCTGTTGAAAAAGACAGCTAATCGACCTGCAAAGCGCATCTCGTCCGCCACGTAAACAAAGAAACTGTATCTAAAATAGCTGTTGTCGAGAAACAAACTGTATCACCGGTTTTCTATTATAATTAGCAGCACATGAGCGAAAGATGCAGCTCTAAACTACTTACCAATTCGCCACAACGAATTATTGCATCAAAGTCATCTCTGATTTCGCGCAGAGGTTAAGTTCCGCGAAAATTCTTGCAATTTTCCCTCTAAACTACATAATCAACCGCACATTTCCCCTTTCCAAGAATTCAGCTGAAAAACTCGAAAAACCGAAGACTCGACGATGCCACCGCAAAGTTCTTGAAAGCTGCTGCCTCGGATCGCGCGGCTACCCCACGTGATATTCGCGGAATACTTGGAATCCGCGCGAATTCAAAGTCGGCGTCGTTGCAGGTTAAGTTTGATAGAAAAAACTGTTAAAGCTCACCTCTATCCCTTCGTTCGATATACTCAGCGGCCTGCAGAAGGGCAGCAATGCTCATATTTCCCCAGTTTGGCGTGTTCCCCCGCTGTTCCCACCGCCTCCTTCCTCAGTGAATATCAAACTGCTGCTGCTCCCGCTGCTGCCTCTGTTCCTCTCTCGCGCACTGCACTCTTACTCGTGTTCTCGGAAGCGCGAAAACACCAAAAAAACACTGACTCTATGTAATTATATAGAGAATATACCTCTACCACACTTAATCACTGATTATATATATATAATAAAATGTTGACAATTCTCTATCTACGTCTCACTGCGAAGAAATTCACGTCTCTTCCCTCTCCTCCGAGTCGGCGTGTACGTATATATATCTATATATCCAGGCGACGTGTGCGAAATATCCTGCAAGCGGGTTATGGTTAAAAGGCGAAAGCGAGCCGTCGACCGGCGAATAAAAAAGGAGTTGCCCAAAAAAGAGAGGCGACACAGGCTCGCGAGCGCGCGCGCACGCTCGCGCGATCGCCGTCGACTCGCTTTCTCACTCGCGACGACGAGCAGCCAGCCGGCCGACAACAACAGCGGCAGCCGCCAAGGAGGAGACCCCTGTGGCCCTTTAAACAAGCACGTGCGCTTCCTCCTTCTCGGCTACTCGCGGCAGTGGTAGCGGCGGCCGGCTTCTCTCTCTCTCTCTCTCTCTCGCAAGCTCCGAAAGCTGGCCAGAGAGGTATATATACGTACCGGCCGTGCGTCTACACCTACGGATGCGCTACCCGTGTGTATGCGGCGACTACGTGTGTGTGACTGTGAAGAGGTTGTGTGTGAGTGCGAGTCGGGTGTACAGAGAGATGTGTGTGTGTACGTATAGCAACTACGACCACGTGACGGAAAAAAAAAGACGCACGCGCGCACGCGACGGGGGACGAGGAGCGACTGAGGAGCTCCGCTCTGCGCTCTGCTGCTGCTCTACTGGCGAGGACGTCGAGCCGAGCGCCGCCGCCGCCGCGAGGTGTACGCGCAAGTCCCGAGGGTGGGGAGCACAGCACCACGCAGCACCAGCAGCAGCAGCAGCAGCGGAGCGCGACCGGGGAGCGGAACGGGATAGCGTCGAGAGAGAGAGAGAGAGAGAGCCGAGATGCACGAGCCGAGCGAGCTCTTTTTTTCGCCGATGCGTTTTTGAGCATTGGCGCGGGATATCGATTTTGCCTGTTTAGCGCTGATGTATCGCTGCCTTTAGGAGATTAATGCACTTTTTCGTTCATTTCCCCCCTTCGGCCTTTCGAGGTTCTAGGGCGCACTGGGAAAGCTCGGGAGATTGATTTATTGATTTCATTCGTTTTTTTTCTGGCTTTTTGGGGAAAGAGACTGCTCGAGAAAAACTTGTGCTCTACGTAGTAGGTAAACAAAGAGGTTAGAGGTACACAGTAAAAGTGTTAATAAGTCTACAAAATTAAACAAGCCATATAAAAAGGAAACAAAATAAGTACGTAAAATGAATGTGACTTTATTGTACGTAGATTTATATTGCAAGGATTTGTTTCCATCAATTAAAGAAGTGCAGGTAAAAATAGTTATTAATGTCACTGCTTAATTCCATTTCTCATAATAAAGCTTCAACTCCACTCTAATAATTCAATTCACGCGACTATCTTAAAACAAAAGTAAAATAAGCATCGACTGAGCAGAAAATTATTATTTATACGATTACCAACACAAAGGAGCAGTTTCGCTATGAAATAATCATGCGGATCTCTCATTAATATTCGCAGCAGGTACCGAAACCACTCGAGCCGTTCGGACAGCTCCCCTTTTTATTTTGACAGATCGCCAGCAGCGGCAGCAGCAGTAGCAGCATGAATTTCACGAGTTTCCCGGACGCAAGAAAGCCTGGCTCTCTGGCTCGTCGCCCCGGAAAGAAAGAGAGCGAGATATACACACGTATATAAGCAGCGGTATACGGCCGGCGTCCGAGTTCACCTGGATCCAGATGGGCCGTCAGTTAAATGCACCCCACGACAGAGGGGGGAAAGAGAAGAAGGTGTGCGGCACGCACGTGGATATATAAGGCGAGGAATGTGTTTTGAACTCGCTTTCTCACGGAGGGCTCTCTCGGCGCTCTCTCTCTCTCTCTCTCTCTCTCTGTCTCGAATCGGCGCAATATAATTTTTCACTCATTACCCGCCGCCGCTGCAGACGTCGATGCTTATCTGCCGTAATTGAGACGGCGAGTGTACGGGCCGCTCCTGTTTCTCTAATTATATTCACGTGTCTTACTGCTTTTTAATTGTGCACGCTCCTCTCGTGTGTACTCTCGCTTTCGCGGCTTTTTTTCTTCAAAATGTTTTTGTTTTTTTCTCTCTCTTTAGGGTGATCGTACTTCGTACATGTTTACCTGTTGCGTAAAAATGAAAAGTTGGCGAGCAGACATTCTTTTGCTTGAATTGATCGATCAAAACGCGTAGGCAAGGAGAACAGTGGTATCTTTTTTGAGAAATGTGCGGATAGAAGTGGGTATTTTTGAAACTTTTTACGATGATAAAGTAGAAAGAAAGCATCCGAGTATTGGAAAGCGCGGTGAAAAATTGACTTGGTTGACTTCGCCGTCCTCGAGATATCTACAGTTATAGCAAAAGGTAACGTCTCCATTAAATTCAGATTAAATTTCGTTTTTTATTCTTACCAAAAATCCATTCAATCTTGCAAAAGAAAAACACCCAAAAATCCAATCCGAAATCCTTCAACGTAATACAACAATTGCAGCCCGTCGGAAAAAAATTTCCGCCTGCCCCTCGGCAAAACGAAATTCCTTTGAATCCCCGCGTCTCTAAGCGCAGCATCTCATTAAACTCGGGCCGCGGTCCCTTTAAATTTTAAATGGCCATCCTCCTCCCTCCCGAAAAGCCACGCCGATAATTAGCGCGCGCCGCGCTTTTTTCCTTTCAAGACAAGATTAAAAAGCGAGGAGAGCATCGGCCCATCCCTCGCTCCGAATTTCCGAAACAATAAACTGCCCCTCTCCCGCGCCTCGCGGCTCCTCCCCCCCCACCACCATTCGCCGGGGAACAAAGTGGGTCAGTAACCCCGGCCGGTTACCTGGCGTCGAAAATTTTCGCGAAAGACATTCGAGTCACTCCTCTCTCTCTCTCTCTCTCTCTCTCTCCGTCGGCGTGGTAACTAGCGCTCGCGGATTTTCGCTGTTGCCACGCAAGCTAGCGCCCGACTGTCTCGCGCTGGCTCGCTGAGCCGAACCACCTTGACAATAGAGAGAGAGAGAGAGAGAGAGAGAGAGGAGTCGGCGCAAACGAGCCGCGCTATATATGAACTTCGGAGCGATGATCGTCGCGCGGAGCTTGTAGCCGGGAGAGCCATCGATCCTAGAGGTTTTGTTCAGGTGAAAAAGACTCGTTGCCGCGCCGGACTTTTTTCGATGCTTTTGCGTTATATTGATTGTACCTTCCTTCGAGACTTTCGAGTTTATTTATCGGCCGGACGAAAGGATTTGTTGTTTAGACTAGTGGCGTCGCAATAGATAATCAATCGTTGTCAATTGTAGAATAGTTTAGAGTTAATTTTTCATTTTAAATTAATTTTTACTCTGATTAAAAGTCTGCAAGTTACAAACATGTAAGGATTCCTTGAGATTAGGTTAATCTAAAACAGTATTCATTTAATTATTATCAACGTACCTTGTCTATGAAGTACGTAAATTATTGAAAATTCATTTCTACCAAAACTGTAATCTCTGTTCAACATTAAATATTTAGTCAAAAAAATAAAAAACAACTACTTCATCGCCCAGCTTTTAATCTCTCACAATCTGACTTCCTTTTTTACTTAAACTATACTTGCTTATTGTTTAGGCCGCACCTGCATTTTTGCCGCGACACTTCATTTCGATCTCGTTCCTTCTTTTGTCGAGTGCGATACTAGTTTTTCGAAGCGATGATTACCCGAAGCAAGAATATTATTGTTTCTCAAAAATGTTCCTGCTTGTACTCGGAATCATTCAGGAGAATATTTTTATTTCAGCTACGTATTCTCGTCCAACAAATGATTCTTTATCGATTGTTCTTGAAACATTGGGAGGAAAAAGTTGAGGTGCTCGAATTCAGTTTTATCGTTTCGCAGAAAAAAGCGCACTTTGAAGGATATTCAAAAATGTATAAATCACAGAAAGCTAAAAAAATATTTATAAAAAAATGGCCAATTTTTTTGAATGATTCGGCTATTATTCTGGAATAAAAAGTTAACAAAGAACCTTGGAATCAATTTAAGTATGACACAGCATGTGTAATATTTTTTTACATTATTATTGTTCTAGAAATATATTTCCAAGAAATGATTGCTTAACAAACGTTTCTTTTTTTTTATCCTGTTATAATCGTAAAACACACCATCAGTCATTCTAGTTCTATTCCAAATATTATTTCTATTTACCACTGTTTTATTTACCATTTGAACTATATTTTTTGCAACATTAAAATTATATTTATTTTCTTTTACTTATGCATATTTGAATTTGAACTGATTTAGCCTTTTAACGTTCGTTTATTTGTTGAAATATTAACTGTTCCTCGTATTGTAAATTTAATTATTTGTACACAACTAAATGATCCTCAAATTGCAGCGTAAATTTCTCTGACTTGTTAAATTATTGAATTAAATCTCACTTTTGCTCATTCGAAAAATTACTTTCACAAAATTGATTCAATGACGCAACGCTAATCCGCATTAAACTCTCCTGGAGGATGAAAAAAAAAATGCGCTTTATTACGAAAATCAGCTGACGCTTGCAAGAACCTTTCATTTTTACGAAAAAAAAGCGAGACCGTCTGTGGATAAGAAGGAGGAAAGGCACCCAGCTCCTTTACTTGCCTCGAAAAGCCTATAAGAGAGCAGGAAAAAAAAAGAAGGAGAGAGGGACTTTATTACGGCATAATGACGCGAATCCAGCGAAGCGAGGAGAAAGGAAACTTCGTGAAGTTCCAGGCTCTTCGTTTCTTCAAATTTCGGCCCCGCATTTTTCCGGCTCGCGGCTCCTTTTGTTCTTTTTTAAAAGTCGCCTACAGCTATGTGTTCCTTGAAGAAATAACCACAGACGGAACGAAAAATGAATGGGAATTGCCCGCAAATGAAAAATTTGAAAAACTATCCACGATCTACTTAATTGTGGAGAAATTTTCCTATTATTTTGGCTTTTGCAATTTTTAAACCTTCACCGATAACAATCGAACAGAAGCTCCAATAAATTCCGTTGGGTCAACCCTCGCGAGCTGACCACCCAGCACCCAACACTCGCGCGCGCAACCCTCGAAAACAAAGGATCGAGCCATCATTCTCCAGCCCAACCACCGGAAAGTCCTCCTCTGCCCAAAAAGCCACTCAGCCAAGGTGCGAAGCAAATCAGCCATCCTCGACAGGTTCAGCCACCTTCTTCCTCCTCCTCCTCCTCCTCCGAAAAAAAATGCGAAGGAGGAGAAGGAGGAAGAGGAACCCGGGCTCGGAAGACAACAACACACGGACGGCCCGCGCGCACCCACACACGGCCGCTCGCCGCCCGGCGTTATCGATGTGTCGGGCGTCGCGCGGCTCCCGGCCGCGTAACGAGGCCGCCGATTGGACGAGGCCGGGAACGAGCGCGACTCGGCCGCCAATCCGGCGAGGCGTTGCGCGGCCCGACGAGCCCCGGCTGTCACGTGAATCTCATGCCTCCGCGCGGCGGGGAAAACAAAACGAGCAGCTGGCGCGGAGAAACCAGTCGCCCGCGGGGTGGGGATGCCGGTCAGGTGGCCGAGCAGCCAGTCGCCGTCAGCTGTTTTTTCCACGCGCCGTTTGAATTTGCGCGCGCGCTGCGAGCTTTTTACCGATGGGAGGGGCTGGAAATTTTGGACTGTCGGACGGTTTTACTGTTTGGGGTCGCCTTAACTTCATGTTTTTTTCGAATTTAGTATTTTTAGCTTGGCAAATATTTATTTGGAAGAATTTGTTTAATTGAAATAATGTGCGAATTATTATTGCATGTACGGAGGTACAGTTTGGAAAAGGACAAGTTTTATCAAATATATTGAAGACAAATTTTACATGTACTTTATCTAATATAATCTGTATTATATTACTTAATGTATAGATACTTACTAAATAGATTTCAATTAGCTATTTTAAAATTCAGTTTAAAAAAAATAAATAATACATTGCTTCGAAAAGAATATTTATCAAATACTTTATTTGTTTGAATACCTCGAATTAACATCTTGGAAGATAATGAACATAACTTATGGAATAATATTTTGCCTAGATAACAAGATTTATAAACTCTTAGAGTATAACAACTTACTCTGTAAAAATCAATAAGTGAAATTAACGTAGAATAATAATGTATATACACTTATTCTACGTTAATTTCACTTATTGATTTTTATAGAGTAAAGACTAGACTAATATCCTACGAATGTAGAATAATTACGTAACTTCAATTTCTTTCACTTCCAGTAGAGTAAGTACAGTACTTAAAATGATGCGCGTTGCTCTTGCTAAATGTATATGCATTGACAGCGTCGACAAATCCATTTTTTTATTTTTAACACTCCTCTGCAAATATTATTCAAATGAGTAAAAAAAATATGTTTATCAGTTAATATTTTCTTACCAACGAATGATTCCTTTGATTGTATTTGTCCCACGCCAAACATAAATTGTATGCAAACTTCCAAATATTACAAGGCTGAAATTTAAAATTATCGGAAGAAACCGAGAGTTCGCAAGAATTTTCGATAATATCCGGAAATATCATGAAGTAGTGGACCAGCGCTCTTGTTTCATTCTAAAAAACGTATTAAACATTAATTATTAGCTCTCGTCAGTTACACTTTCATTAATAATTCTTAAATACCCACGTATTTTTGATCTATGTAAACATTTAATTCATCGAGGGAAAGAATTGGTGGTATTTCGTCTCGTAGCAATTGTTCAGTAAATTGATTCAATATTTTAATTATTTTACTGTTCACGAACAAAATATATGATGCAACTGGAATTAATAAAATAATGAGTCATTATAGCGTAGGCACGCTGAATTGAATTTATTTGATAAAAATACCTTCAACTGATGTGTCAATAATATTACTATTTAAAATAATGGGTTCAAAACATTCAACTGAAAGCAACTCATAAGTTATTGTTGCTTCTACAATATTCTTAATTTCATCATCAATATTATTTTTGTTAATGAATATATCAGAATACTTTTGCTTATATAAATTCATAACATTTTCATATTTCACTTGAAAATAATACTTGAACAAGTCTATATTCGAGTTAAAATAGGTATTATTCTCATAAAATACATGCTCGTACAAACATTTTTTGTACTTAATAGCATATTTAGTCGCATACGGACATTCATTAGCAATGAAAATGTAATGAATTGGACTTTCTTTGCTCGTTATGCTATAACCGAGAAACGACAATACTTTTTGAAAAACAATCGTCATCCGCTCGAGCCTCCAAAAAGATAATTTGCCTTTCTCAAAATCATTCGGTCGTTGAATAAATTCTATATGCAAGCTTTTGTTAGGATCGTTATCTTTCTTTGCTTTTTTACCGTATTTTGAGTTGTATAAAATAACGATTTTAATAGGTTGCTTTATAGCATGAGGCGTTAAATCCAATTCCACTTTATTGTTCGTGATTTTAAATTGCACCAAATCGTAGGGCACTTCATCATTTACGTACGTTTTTCGGTACAAATCAGTTACCTACAAAAAATTTCATTAAAGTTTTGTTAGCTTTTTAAAGTTAAGTGTAAAATAAAAAGAAAAAATTATTTTTTGCCTCGCTAGGCAAAAAAATAGTATACCACGCCTCGGGAAAGCGAGATTCTTTCTCTCCCTAGGGGCGTAATATACTATTTAATGCTTACGTGCATGGACAAAGACTGAAGAATTGTTTCATTGCAAACATGGTTACACTCGCCGTCAGTTTTTGTAGTGTTATTATAATACCATTGCAAAATATTTTTTGAGTTTTTATATAGTTCCGTTGATTGATCGATTTTCGTCCAATCTTTAAGCTCCAATGAAAATGACAGAATTGCATGATTGTATGATTGAGGATTATCATACACTTTCATTATTTCTAAAGTATAATCTGTATCTCCAGTAATGGCTTTCATAACCAATTCAGCCAAAATCTTTGGAGTAATCATTATTCACTTTTTTTTTCTCAAAATATTAGCGATAAATTTTATAATTATATTCCTTTTATTTACTTTAAATTATATTATTAGGAATGTACTTTTATATGTGTTTAATAAACTTTTTTGTAACCAATAACGAAAAATAGACACGTTAACACCTTGAATATGTTTAGTAAACAGATAAATCTATATATATATATAGGTATCATCATTCATTTCCATCTATTTTTCCATCTATATGAAAAGGAGACAGCGATTTGTATCGAATTGAAGCTTTAAAGCCAAACTTCAGAGCATTTAATAATTTAAAAAACAATACAAACACAAAACTTGAAAAAAATCTACGCGCGCGGAGCACGCCAACTCAACTTTCAAGTAAATAGAAAAAAGATAAAATATTTTGATCTACTTTATTGTTATTAAAAAATCAAATTTTATTCTTGTTTTATTGCTATTTGAAGAGTAATAATATAATAAAAACGATTTTAGGAATGAATTATAAAAATATATTTTTTTAATCTTTGCAAAAAATATAAATATTAATAGTAACAAGTTATGTACATTTTTTATCTTACATGACATTAAAAGATCCAGCTTAAAAATGCACATCTAGTATTTACATGCATGTAACTTCATCTAAGTCTAATAAGGCAAAAGAATTTTGGAAAATAATTCGAAGGCCTCTAATCAAATGCACTCTTTCTGTTAATACAGCCAACATTTTATCATTTGCACAATTAGGTTTCTGAAAAAGAATTAAATAATTATAATGAAATAGAAATACTTTCAAATTTACTAAATTAATTGCACTCACAATTAAAATTTTATTCTGTCGGTAATATCTGCTAAAATCGTGGCAAAGACTAGATAAGAACGACCAGAATAAATGTATATTCATGTGAAACTTTGGTTTTTCTGCTATTGTAGATTTTAGCATATCAGGGTACTTTATTACGTAGTTGTAAATAAGTTCCCAAGCTTCCTTCAAAAATCATCATAAATAAAATTTATTAGTTATATAAATCTTAATATTAAAGTAATTTTTAAAAAGTGTTATACCTCATCTAGTTCTGACAGCTCTTCTAATTCCTCAATTGGAGAAACTGGAGCAATTTCATTTGCTGTTACCATTTCAGAATACTTCTCTAACATTGCAATTATCCTAACATTATTGTATAGAACAAATGATGCTTCTGCAAAATAAAAATTTAAATAATTTAAAAAATAAACTTAAAATTCAGAAACAAACTGTAAAAATACCTTTAATACTTCTGTCTAATTCATTAGACATATCAATAATTACTGGACTGTTTAGTTTGATGGATAATAATTCATGTGAAGCAGAAGCATAAGCAATCGCCATGGCATCTTTATCTTCAATATCATCATTAAAATGACCAGCTTTTTGGATATTCAATTCTCTGATCACTTCCATTTTTTTTTCCATGTATTGATCTCGATTTAAAAACTTTTCCTTTTTTTTTTGAGCATTTAAGACAGGTCCACATTGCAAACGACTAAGATTATCTTTAGCTTCACCTTGTGATTTAATGCTAAAAATATATGTGCTAACATTATCATTATCATTATCATTATCGTTATCATTATCATTAGTGTCATCTTCTTGAGTATTATATCCTTGACATTTTAATAGGCACTGAGATATTTTTTTTGATAAACATAATCTTAAATTAGTCATATCCGACTCTTCATCTAATTCTACATCTAATTTAATTTTTTTGGCACCAGTTTGTTGCTCTCCGTAATGAGAATTTCGAGTAATAGCATTTTTTAAAGCAATGCACGAGGCTACTCTTCTTTGATAATATATCAATACGTAACCCTCTGATATTTCCATTATAAAAATAGGAGAAGTTATATGCAGGATTTCCATTATCTATAACATTTTTAAAGTAAAAAAATCAAAATTTCATCATCATAAATATAGTTATGAATAGCAAAATGAAAATGTTTCAACAGTAACACTTAACAAATTTAAAATTAAAACAGAAAAATAACTTAATAATATACATACATGTTCTTTTAATCTGTGCAAGATTTCATCGTCACTATCGAACGACTCATTTTTGTGTACTCTTTCTTTATAGTAATGCAAAATATTTTTTAAACTTCTGTACCAGTCTGTTTCGGTATAATTGAGATAACCTCTCCAGTAACGAAGTTCTAACTGAAACGATAGATCTCCCCTTATATCCAAGTGTTTGCGATTGATGTTTATCACGCTGGGGTAAGAAACTTGACGTTCAGTAATGGCTTCGACCACTCCTTCAGCCAGTTTTTCCGGGGAAATCATTTTACTTACATTAAGCGCTTCGAAAAAGCTAATGTTTATGTTTGTACTCGGCACTCATGCTTGTTACGATAAAATAGCGGTTCGCGGTGAACGATATCAACATAAGGTTTGTTCCTTTGCAATTAAAAGTTTGTTTGCTTTAAAAAGTTAGCAGATTTTTGACGTCAGGTCAGTAAAAATCCTATAATTTTTTACTTTTATTATTTCTAAATTTATAAAAAAAAACATTTTATAAATAATTAAAATGCACTTCATAGAAAATTGAACGAAATCCTTATAGGCACAAAATTTATAATTATTACGAAATAAAAGTTTTCGAAATGCTTGTAGGAAATTGGATTTACAATGATGATTAATTAAGTATAAATAAATTATTTTTAATATTTATTATTAACAACTAGAGCAATTGTGCATGAAAATTGCTGCATAATTTACAGATGATTTTTTTGTACGAAAATTCCTATTGTCTTATATATACATATATTCTTTGTTTAAAAAGAAAATACGTTTTGATAATTCAAATTGCACATCTAAATTGTTGATAAAATTGATTATACACACAATCGAAAATATATGTATATGCATTTGTCACTACACCAGCTTCATTCATAAGAATTTTTTGTTAAGATTTATAATATAATAATATCTATACATAATTGTATTTAGACAAAAGCGAATATTTAAGCTATATTCATTTTAAATGACTGAATGTTTCTATAAAATGTAAATTATCGTATATACAGCTAAATTTACATATATTTCCGTTAATTATATTTGCTACGTCGAATGATGGTACTTAACATATGCAATTGCTGCTAATTCTTTGCAAAATTCTTCTGTAATTATTACACTTTCTAGTAAAATAGTTTCTTCTTGTGATCTAAAAAAAATAATTAATATTAGTAGGTACAATTTCAATAGTTTTTTTATAGTGAAGAAATCAGTATTTTATTTTTTTCATTTTGTCTTACCTTTGAGGAACCTCCTTTTCTGGTATATCCTGAAGGCAACAATTAAATAATTGTAATCTGGTTTCTTTCAGAGCTTGCTTGTAGTTTGGTATCTTAGGAACTTCATTCATAAGGTGTTTCACAACTCTTTGCAAACAAATAAATAAACTCTTCTTCCCAGGCGTTAACGGGATTAAAGGATTTAACAAAAATTCATGAAGGTACGGATGCGGCAATAATGCCAGTTTCGTAATCATAACCGTCAGTTGTAAATTAATATAGTATTTTTGTTTTGGAATATTACTGACTTTTTCCAGTAACATCGATAAAAAAGGTCCCGGATAAAATCTGCTTAAAGAATTGTCAGTTTCCGGTCTAGAATCGGAACTGGCAGCATCATCTAAAGTCACAGCTTCTAAAGGCCAAGCAAGAAGAGCACAATTTTTTACCACTGTTGAATATTGTTTTTCCCAATTTCCCATATATCTTCCGCAATTACTATCTGATTCTGTTTGCAACGGACGCGGAACTAAAGACAAGAAACTAAAATACAGAAGTATGAGTAATTTGCAAAATTGTGCAATTTCTATTTGAAAAGTCTTGAAATTTTTCTTACCAATTCAATATTCTGTGAATATTGCTGGGAGCCAATGTCCTGCTGTGAGCTGTCCCTTGGGACATGTCCATAGATCCTTTTTTTTCTCGTTCTCTTTCGTCCTCTTCATCGCTCCACGATGCAATAGCACTATCCGCTGCGCTATTGTCATAATATCCGCGTGTATTTAAGTACGTTAAGACTAGACAGTGCAGGATATGTTCATCCCTCTTCTCGATCATTTCTTCAAATAATTTTAAAGTTTCTAAAGTCAGATCCTCGCTTTCTGTACAACAGTTTTCAATTAGTCTATGTAATACTGGCCAACAATAAACGTCAAGTACATCTGGGTCCCTTTGCTGTCCCACCAACCATCGACCCATTTCTGAAAATATTTAAAGGAACGTTAAAAGCATTCATTTTTTAAAAATATATCATTAATTTACATAGAATCTTACCAATACTTAAAGGAGAAGGTGGAATGTCTTTTAAACATTTTGTGATTAATGCTGTAATTAACACAGCATGGTGAGCTGAAAGTGCAGAAGACAATACTTTTTCAAAGAAAGATATCCTGATTGTTTGAGCTAGAACCTCAGCAACATCTGGGTGAGCTTCCCTTGACAGTTGTGCACAATAATCCAGCCACATGAAGAAAGCAGCTACCTTTCGACAGCCAGGAAATTGTTTTTCTCCCATAAGAGGAGGAGAATCAAGGCCCCATGTCACTTCTATTTCATCAATTTCAGTAGGCTCAACATGAGCTGGAATTAAATTAAAAAGAACCTCTAGTCGTTTTGCTAACACAGTTGATAAATCACTTTTGGCAACAATTTCAGCAAAAAAGGGATCATCTAATGAAGCTAGAACCATTATACCTTCACACGCTCTTATTCTAATTGTGTTATCCTGAAAAAGATTCTTTTTATTTAAGAATATAAAAAATTTATATTAAAATATTATAAAACTTACTGCACTGTTTACATAACTCTTAAGTGAATCTAAAAGTAGACATTTGGAATGTTCAGGACTTCCTGAACTACTAAGAGTAATATCATGTTTACTACTCCTGGATGTGCCATCACTATTGCGTGATGCATATTCTTCATCTATCCTCAAATCTTTAAAATCATTGAGTGCAGCTATTACAGGATCGCACACAGCAGATTCAACTTGCTCAGGTACTTTATACAAATTCTCAGTTTCTTGTGTATCATCACCAATTTCAGATGCAGAAGTTGGAATGTTTACATTTGGCTTTTGTGTGAAAGGACTTGATGACTGAGATACTTCTGCATCTCTTGATGATCCACTCGATTGTGTAGATGAGTTTGATCTACTGGACGTATTACGAGTGTGTTTGGACGGTTTGTTTTCTTGCGATGTTTCTGATGATGGATTTGATTTGTCCACTAAATCATTTTTGAATGATTGTTTTCGGCTATGTTTTAGCATGAATATTAAAGTATTAAATTCTATACTATAAATAAAGTAGAACATATATAATATATAATTATATAAATAATCTTACCTGGCTTTAAATAAATCAGGATTTACCAAAGTAACAGCTTGTGTGTTTAATGGCTTAAACAAAGGATTAGCGTTCTTCTTTTCTGTGACATAAGTAACTTGCTCAATTTCTGATTTTTCAAAATCACATTGTGAAATTCCAGTTTCTTGTCTTACATTACTAGAGTCATTAACAATATTTGTCACATGGGGGTACTTGCAAACTAAAAAACAAAGACACAAAAGAAACTGTATTTCTTCATTTTCGATTGGAGAGGCAAGATTTCCATTGCACATAGCAATAAGCCTTTGCACAGGTCCATAAACAGCTGCATGATGCAGCAGTGGATGCTTAGACCTTGTTAATAATCTCCTTAAGAACGACAAGCACACAAGTCTCATTCCAGGAGGTGTTTCAGCACTGGCCAATGTCGCCAGTAGGTCCAGTAGTCTGTGCTGCAGTAAATATTCCAAACATAATCCAGGTTCATCGCCATTTTTTTCCTCCTCAAGAAGAAGTTCTAATAAACGATCTAAATGCCTTGGTATACCAGTAGTTTCTACAGGTACTTTTGAATCATTTAAATGGTTCACATAAAAGTTCATAAGCTGCTTCCAGTGATATGTAAAGTCTTGTAATGGTGTCGCTGGAGGAGCTATCTGCAATGGCATTTGAAAACATGGATAAGCTGTTTTAATTCATTTTTTCTATTATATATTTCTAATTTTAATACTTTTACAAATTTGATTAGAAATTAAAAGTATAATTTTTTTGAGTGTAACATTAATATAAAAACAAATTGAAGGTTATAAAGTTTATAGTAATAAATTATTTTTAACTTTATATAAAAAACTTTTAATTATATAATTTCACAATTGAATCTAAAATAATAAAACTAACAATGAAATAATAGCAATGATCAAATTAGTTTTGATAAGCATTGGAGAAGGATGAAACAGGTTGTTGGGATGAACAAAAACAAATAAAACATTGCTGAGAAGCAAAATTTGGTAACACACAAAAATTTATTGAGAAAAAAATAAAAAATACACGTTATGTAGAAGCAGAAGCTAACAGACCGTAACAAAACCAACACATAAACAAACTCCTCCACACCAAGAACAAAACGATGCAACGAAACATCACAAAAACAGAATCACTGACGCCAATCTGCCTATCAAAAACCGAAACAAAGCAACAAAAGCCCGAAAATAAAGCACAACAACGCCAGGAGATTCGATTATGCAAATGCTCAGGCTCGGCACCTACCACGTCAATGGCATTTTTCAGGGCGATCTGCAGGCCGCTGATCATTGTTTACCCCGCTTATAACTGTCTCGCTCGCAGCTACTCTCCTCTGTCGGCGAGCCGATCATAAACATCGTCGTCCCCGACTGGCATCATCCACATAGCTTTTGGAGGTTGGAAAAGCACACAGACGTTATGGAGAAGACGTCGCGCAAGCTCCGAACGCGTTCGATATACGAAATGCATGCGCGCAATCGCGCATAAGCCGACACGGCTCTATATTGTGCGCACGGAATGCCGCTGCGGAGCTGTATATTCGTCGTCGCTGCGCTGTTTTAGATAGCAGCACTTATCGGGGCGTACAACGCCGCTGTCGTCTGAAGGACGAGCTGCGCAGGAAACGTGAACCGAAGAAATCGAGATATTCGGATGAAAACGGCGCTAATTGGGCGTATCTTTACACGGGAGCTTTAATTGCTTTGTGGCTAACGGGATGAAAGCTTGAAGTTTCATTTTATTCCGTTTAGGGAGCTGGAATTTTATTTATATAAAAAGGTTATAATGACATTTTTTATTTGAAAAATATGTGTTACAGATGAACACGAGAAGCAATAGCAAGCTTTTTGAAATTTAATTTGTTTGACGATAAATTTCAAATCTATAAAAATTAAAAGGTGTTTAATATTCCATTAGATGATTATTGAAAAATTTATTTCTATCAATAATTTACGACGGCGGATTTCCGCTTAATAAGAGTAACTCTAATAATGCATACTTGCACTATAGTTGTTAGTGCATGAACGTACTGTACACCGTGACATTAATTGCTTTTCAACCTGCTTTAGTACTAAATATTTTAAATTAAAACGCTTACTTATTGAAACAGCTTTTTTCACTTAAAAAAACATTAACTAATTTCACGAAAAATTATGTTTAGTCACTAAATTTTAATGGGATGAATCAAGATTTTATTCTAAATAAAATTTAAATTCTTGTGAATATTTTAGCGCAACATTTCTTCAGATTTCTTCTAATCTCAAGTTTTGATTTTTCTGATGTATTAAAAAAGTCAGAAAACATCCAGACAGAAAGTTGGAGCCTCTTTTTTTACCGATTTTAAGATTGAGGGGTTTTAACATGCGTAAATGTATCCGTTATTACTACGTATGTACCTAGTAAAGATGCGGCAATAATATTAAAGAGTAATGGGAAATTTCTGTGAATTCAATAAACTTTAAACTACGTGTAATAGTAGCTTGTCACGGGAATCAAAAGGTTCTCTGTCGAGTTTAGGATCACATTTTGAACACAAATCTTCGGCGGATAAAATTAAATCCTGCTTAATAAAAATGCCGGAAATGCAATTAAATCTTTGGACTTTCTTCCGTTAAGAGGAATTTTTAAGATAATTAGGATACAACAGTTAGAGATTCCGAATTAACGATCTCGTAATAACGAGATTAAAATATTTAATGTCAACAACTTATAACACATGCATGGAAAACTTCGTTATCAATGTACTGATCGTCTTCCTTTTATTTGTAAAGCAAAAACTTGTTAGCTAAGACTGATTATGCGTCATAGTACTATTTTAGATTTATTAGCAAGTTAGCTAATTTATTATAAAATGAAGTTTTATTATATTTTACTAAGATTTCAATATTCTTTTTTTAATCAATTAAAATTACGTTAAATAAAATATAAATGTAATATGCTAAAAGAAAAAATTTGGTAATATTCAAATTAGATGTAAGATTCAATAATTTTTTATTTTGCAATTTCAACGTGTACATATTCAACAACATTTATCCTTGGATGTAAAAAAATTATGGTGGATCAATTGAAATGTTATACATGTATGTACTCTTGTATATTTTATCATTATTTCTTTTAATAATCTTGAAAATTAAGTATTCGCTTGTTTAGCCTCATAAAGGCCTTCATTATTATTATTATTTTTTTCTTTTAAATATAACGCTTGTAATTTTTATTAGTTTCTTTTGCTTCCTCGCGCTGTAGCACCTGCACACACTTGGTGTGTATTTCGACTCAACCTGGCATTTTATTACTATTCCTTTTGGATACACAAGATTTACATTCAAATAAGATATACATACTCATTTTACAGCCTTATGAAAACAAACTTAATCAACCAATAGTAGTAGCTTTGCCCGTTCTTTTAAAAATAAATGTCTGTTACCGAAAACGTATTTTGCAGTATAATCTCAGTTTTATAAAACTTGTATCATGCAGGTGACAACAATCTTTCGATGGCAGTTAAAAGACATATTCCCTGTGTTAAAGCTTCTCTCTTGCCCCTCTTAAAACTAACTCGTTAGTTTGTACATAATCCTCTACCGTCGCTCAGAAATTCAATTGAAAGCCGCCACCACGAGGTTTCGTTCATTTATGTACAATCGTTCTATTATTCACGAAGGATAGAATATAATACTTTGCGCTCTGAGTAAGAAATAAAGGAACACGGAACTCTTTGTATTATAATTTAAAAATTTATTTAAAATCAAAGGAACAACAATTTTCTTTTCAATTGAATTCGCGAGCGAGGACAAGACCCACTCGTCTACTCACCGACTTGAGTCTTAGCAAACGGCGGAACATCTTCGTGCCTCGCTACAAGCGAACCGAGAAACCAAAAAACACTGAGTCTCACTTCGACTCGTTTAAAAAGAAAAATTAAGGAGAGAGAGAGAGAGAGAGAAACGTAAGGTGTAGAATGCGGCCTCTTATCGCTGCCGGAAAGATAACGATCTTGAGCATTTGCTCCTATATTATTATACAACGTCTTATCATTGAGGGGAGAGGGAATACATAATTTGTTTCTGGTGCATCGCATTTAAAAGGAGGGGGCACAAAAAAGATTCGCCAGGCTTAAATATATATTTTGTATGGAATTTTATACATATATATTATCTCTCCTCGTGGTATTATTACTTTTGTGTTCTGTATCGTCGCCTTTATTTTCGTTTCACACAAAAATTCTCAACTCACACGCAACACGTACACAAACACACATACGCATGTACGTATAGTGTCCTCAGTAACCAGCTGACGTACTTTTTTTATTTATTTTTTTTTATCTTTTTTTTTCGTTGTACATATCTTCTTCTGTGTAGTATTTTTTTAGTTTTGTTTGAAGCTTGATGGTAAATTAGTGCTCGTGAAAAGTGTAAAAAGTATACACGCGCGGCTCCCCTCGATATGGTGACCTGCATATCGACGATCGCGGCTAGGATTTTCACGCTATTTTTTTTTTATTTATTTATTTTTTTTTAAAGCAGGCATATTTTTTTTTTATTCATTACTTGATCTTCAACTAATATCGGCAGTCACACGCATTCGAGGCCCGTCAAGTATCGAAGGTTCTTGCTTTACCAGCGGATCGAGATTGCTTAAAATTGTTGTTCCAATCGCTTTTTCAGAAAAATATTTATTTGTCAACGTATTAAAAAGATTGTGAATTTTTAAAATAATTTCCGACAAAATTCGGGGCTCGATCGCTTGTGACGGTTACAGTATCATCGCATTTAAGGCGTTTCTTTCATTGAAACCCGCGCGTAAAAACTAAAAATTATACGTTTTGACTGCACTCTGATATATCTCTTATTAGCGCAGTAACGTATACTTATTATATACACGCGATTCGTAAACAATAACTTTAAACCTCGCCGTTTTCTCCTCTCTCACCTTACGTTGCGATGCACACAAGTAAATTCGACACTACATCGTATTCAATATAAGTAATAATTTTAATTAATTAATTAATTACAGAGAATTTTTCAATGTGATAGTCGCAGCTGCACTTTCATTTTTCGTGCGCTCACAGTTTAGTATTCTTTTCATTCTATTAGCTGCCGATGCCAAATTCTTAAAACGAATTCGATCATTAAATAACGATACAACAACAAAAAACCGATACATGCAATAAACAGTAAAGAGATAAATTCGAGATCTCCGTTCGAGTCGCGTTATACACATCCTTTTTTTGTCGCTTAATCACTTATTTATTAAAAATACGACAGCAATGCGAGGCTCTTTCAGTATCAAAATATATGGCGGAGCTTCGTGTGTTACTTGATTTATTTTATTTCTTTCATTTTTTTTAAATCATTCTTGTTTGCAACGTCCGTTATTAAATATTCATAGAGCCAATTAACAAAAGTGTATATAAAAAAGAATTAATGAATATATAATAATCATCGTAATAATCAGTAAAACGAACCAGGTAACAATCGTCCTACATTTGCTTTTATGAGAAGCAACATTTATATTCACATTTGCATTTCTTTCTGAAAATTAAGCTAATAATAAACTCATAATAAAGAGGCCCTCGCGATGGACCTACAAATAATAATATAATAATAGAATAACGACAATAATAGAAATAATTGTAAAGTATAATTCACGTTTCGTTAATTTTAACATGATTACTTCATTTTGACCACTTAAAAATCGTCAGCTTATCCAAACTCTACGATCTTTGCGCAAAGCATTTGTCACGCCAGATTTATCATTATTTCACTTTTTTGCATGTTTGTTTATTACAGCCTTAACTAGACTACGCTCATCTTTTGTGCTCTATGTACAGAAGTGTATCAATTTTTCTTATCCGTTATTTCATTTTGCTTGAAATTTTTATAATATATACTTTAGTCTAGAAGTTTTTTTAAGTAATTAATAAAGCGGCTTTGCCGCCTATCTTCACCGCCGCGAAGCTACAGCGGCGACCAACGCCGCTCCGCGACCGCTTCCGTCTTCCGAAAGCATGAGGTCGAACTGCAAATAAAAATGTTCATTATTAAGCACTGTTTTACCGGCGAAGCGGCTGCTCAAGTGATAAAAATTTACCTTGTACTCCTGCAGCGTACTGATCTTATCCATCATAAGATCGTGGAAGTGAGGATGGAATCTGTAGACGGAGCCGTCGACTCCGCAAGAGACATTGTTCTCGCCCATCCTCTGCAGTAACGTAGCTATACCGGCCGACGCCAAGTGAGCCGCTCGCCTAGACACTACCGAACAGACGTACCGTACATTTTCACAGTCCTGATCTGTCACGTTCCTGAGGCCCAATTCCCCGAGGATCTCCCGGCAGTTTGCGTACTTTCCTTTTGGATCACTGCAAAGCGTCAAGGGATCGTTACTCGCCTGTTTTACCGACCGATTCACAAGCGCAGATCGAACTCTCGGCATACTTACGATTCGATTTCTGACACGTATTTCGTGAAGAACTTGCCGCGCTTCTTGAGGTCGGACACGCCCTTGCCGTTGAAGAGGAGCTTCTCGTCGGTGAGCTTCTCTAGGACCAGCCTAGCGAGCTCGCCCATGTACATTCCCGAGATCATCTTCTCGAAAATCTGTTTGTTCGGATTGATCGAGTGCTCGTCGATATCGCGGTCGAACTCGGTGAGGACGAAGTCGAGGGTGCCCTCTTCGCCGAAGGCGCCCCATTCCGTGTTTATCAGCATGTTCGGATTGTCCGGACTGTACTCCCCTGGTATTGCGCACTGAACGTTTTCCGTTTTCTCGACGTAACACGCGTTGGCGCCCGTTCCTGAAACAGAGATAATTCACTTTTATTATTGAACGACAGTTCAAATAAAACAAATGTTACTCGGGTAAAAATGCCCGATGCACTGCAATTAATTCTTGTAAAAAACAGAAGATTATAACGGTGCAAAGTCCGTTGTTCGCGTAATTGGTACATAATTTGCTTTAAGCACTGGCTTGATTCATTGAGTGTGTTTTTTTAAAAAAAAGGCATTTGATTTCTATCGCCTTGAGACAGTACGTCGCAGAGGCGAGACAATTTTAATTTAGTTACTTATAGAACGTGCGATAATGTTGAAAGCACGATATTACTAGGGCACCATCGTACGTGGCTACATTATTGATTATGAACTTACCGACAATGAGGCCAATGCGACAGTTCTTGTTTTTCCAAGCGCAGGACATCAACGTTCCAGTGGTGTCGTTTAAGATCGCGCAGACGTCGATTTTAACGTCCTAGACAAAATTGAGAAAATTCATTTTATGGCTGGTCGATTTACAAGAATGTATTGTATTAGAGTGGATTTCTGTAAATGATTCTACGCAAACGCGCCTTTAATTATGTGAAATTGATACCGCAAGGTTGCTATTAATTGTCTTTTTTACTTTTATAGTAGACTCGACAGTCTTGAAAATTAAAATGATGATTCACAATTACGTGGAAAGGTTTCGCAATTAAAGCGCCAGTAAAAGAAAACATCAATTTAGAAATTCTTTCTCTGGAGGAGCCTCCTTAAACTGCTTTTTTACAGCACCAATTAATATCAAATTACAAACTGCAATGCAACCTTGAACAATGTGACACAAATTCTTTGGCCAATGAAGTTTAAATGAGAGTTCTAGTGACTCTCCACTTGCTCTACTCGACACTGGCAATATTCGACATTCAAGGCTCGAAAAATGACAGTATACTCTAGATGAAGCTATTTTCAAGAAAGAATCTTGATATAAACTACTCCAAGCACCCAAAACCCCAAATTACAAGAAAAAAAAAGTCGCGGACTAAAACTAACGTTTCTTCTGGCGATGGCCTCCTCGAGCAGGCGCACGACGTCCTCGCCGACGACGCCGCTGCAGTCGAAGCCCTTGGTCCACCTGACGAGGTGTCCCTTGGTGAGGCCCTTCTGCGTGAGCGGGAAGCTGAAGGTGAAGCCGAGCGGCAGCACCTCGTTCTCGAGCTTGAGGTCCTTGACGAAGAGGGCCAGGCACTGGGCGATGTGGTCGAACAGCTGGATGCCCGTGCCCAGCATCAGGCTCTGTGGGATCGCGTAGATCTTGCTCTTCATGTCGAAGTTCTGCTTGTCCAGGGTGATCAGCAGGACGCGGAAGTTCGTGCCGCCCAGGTCCAGCGCCAGGAAGTTGCCCTTCTCTGGAAAGAGCAAAGATGTTTTAGTTTCCTCCCTGTAAAGCTTTCCGCGTGAATTCTCGTTTTCTCGTTTGCACTCAAATGGGAATATTTGCATATAAGATAGCCTACTTCATTTCGCGTAACTTATTCAATCTCGAATGGACTGTAACTTTTCTGTCGTCCATAATTAAAAAGTTAAAACGCGTCGCCGACAAGTACGTCAGCTGATAACAGAGCAGAATAGATAATTACCAGTGCCGTTGGGCAGATCCTGCACGTAGGTTGTGTAGCACCGGACGATGGCTTGTTCGTGTGTCTCCTTTGACAACCCCCTCTCGATCTCGTGCTGAAGTCTGTCCATGACCTTCCGCAGCTGATCGTCCGTGAGGACCAGGTCTTTGCATATGTCCCGGACCTAAAACAGAGAAGGTAAATTTTTAGTGTTTTTTTTTTTTGCCAAATTCAATTTAATCTTATTGGGAGTACTAAAAAGCTACACCTGTTACGCAATAGTTATATATTTTACGAAGATTTTTTTTTTAAATTTATCTTCATCTTGTGTAACGAGCTTGCGAAGCTTATATATGTACATTTACGAAACGAACACTATTTTTGGGTGCGAAATTTCGAAGAGATAAAGACGTGGACAATTTGACTCTGTTATCTGTTGGCACGTGGACAAAAATGTAGCGTATCGATCTGAGCTCGGACCAGATACTAAGGCCACTCTATGGAAATTTCTTTGCGCTTCTTCGCGGACTAGATGGATAAGAATTTTCAAAAGTCTATACATATATAATTCTTTCTAAAACTTGTAGGTCAAACGTACAGATACCAATCTCCGAGACGTCCCGAGCAATTTTCAACCATTATTCAACCTCAATTTTTCTCCAACATTTGAGACCAGCCGTCGTTGCGCAACTCCAAAAAAAGCGTTCGGTTACGCAACGTCTGAAACCGAAAACTAATCGCCCCTGTAACGAGATAATGCAGGGCCTCTCAGCTTCTATTACAATCTCCGAAAAGTCGACGAGATGCTCTCGGCTTATCGGGCGGCGGACGCGGAAAAGTCGCGTGACCTTTGCGCGTCCTTGCTCGACCTTCGCTCTCTCTCTCTTTCTCTCTCTCGCTTCTCGCGCCGCCGTTTGCGCCTTTCCCGATGCCAAGGACCCCGAGAGTCGGTCTCGTGTCCGATGTGCTTTTGAGAAAAAAAAAAAAGAAGTGCGATTCGACGCGTCGTTTTAATGACGGAAATTGAAAATTACTTTGCGTTTGCGTCAGTGGAGATTGAGGCGTGAATGTTTCTTAATGAATTGAGGCCGAGGAATGTTTGTAATTCGTTTTTCTGGAATAATCGGAAGCTGCTCGTTGATAGACGAAAGCGGTAATGGGAAATTGATTGCGTTATAAGCGAAGTGTTATTCAATGACTCGAACAAAAAAATTTATCGTTATTCAGGCGAATTGAATGGCGCGTCAAGAGAACGTAGTAAATAACTGAGATTTAAAAAAAATATAATGCATTTATAAGTGTCGAAACTTCGACCGCCATCCTTGCGGCGCTTTTTTCTCTTCGGAGTTACTTCGGTGGCGACGGACTTTGATCAGCTTCTGACCTCAGAGCGAAATTAGTCTTCCGGGGATGTTTGTTTCCGCTAATCTGTTTACCGCTTAGTCGCCGGCAAATTGCGGCGACGGCTGGGTAAACAATCAAGCCGCGCACTTACTTTTTTTTCTTTTATTTTCCATTGAATGCGGAAAGATGTTTAAAGCAAAACGGGGAGCTTTCAGGCGATTGACTATTGACTTTGCGGTATTGACTTTCTCTTTCAAGGATTTCCTAGTTTCGCTTTTGCGCAGGTAAGTATTTTTAGTATTTGAGTAAAAAAAAAATTTTTAAACCGCATGAAATTCAACCATTGACAATAAATCGAACAAAGAAAGACGTACGAATTTTCGTGTATCAAAAGCTATTTCAATATCGAAACTTGAATTACTGCGACGCGACGCAACTACGTAGAAATTCTCGCTTCTCATCTCTCGGAATTCTTATAAAACGCTCAATTCCTCATTAATGAATGAATCGTCCAGAGATACTAAAAACTTAATAAATAATAATTACTCATTCTCCTCCTCTCTTACATTCCCACTCGACCACAACCAAGCAGCAAACCTGCACCTATATTCACCCCCAAAACCCTTCCTTATCGCCCCGAAATCCCCCGGCATTCAGTCCGCCTATTCCGCGCGGAAAGCAATCTCGATCGAGCGGCAGAATCGCGTCGAAGGTCGGCGTTGGCGGCGCGGCGATAAGAGAGGAGAGAGAGAGAGCGTGACTCCGCGGGAGCTGAATGAAAAAGCCGGCCGGTCGGCTCGCACGTGCGATCCTCCGTTTCGTCGAGTGCAGTCGGCGGTGTGCTGTGCGTCACGGGAAGTCGCTCTCTCCTCGTTGCGTCGGTACTTCGATGTTGCGTCAACGACGCGATGTATCCGCGTTGCTTGATTATCTATTTTTTTCTTTTTCTGCGTAATTAAACTCTCTCGTTTTTTTAGGGGGGGGGGAGGGGACGAGAGCGGTTTTGAATTGTACCGAGTTTACACGGGAACGTGGAAAAACTTCATTGTTTAATTGACGCGATCGAATGGGCGTCGTTAAAGAAGTTGCAAGTCAGGCGTTTGGAAGTGTTTGGAACTTGAATGATGAACGATCGAGCGAGGTAGTTAAGAATATTGTGGCTGATGATAAAAAGATTAAAGGTTTCAGAATTTATTCAGTTCTTCCGCGTGCCTGTGGAATTATAAATTCATAATAAGTTATCGCGAGTATTCGTTTTATTTTAGCTATTGAATAGACACGATTCATTAACTCTCCGCGTCGCGACTGACTTCATCAAGTACTACTATCTATTCATTACTACTATCAACTGCTACACAAACTAGAAAATATTGCGTTCTTATCTGCGGAGAAGCCTCAAAATAAAAACGAAAAAGTCGGAAAGCTCCGAATTTTCCCGCGCGAAGCAGCTCTCCTCGAACTTGTATATCTCAGCCAGGCGAACCGCCGAGAAAGAGAGAGAAAGATTGCGGCTTGTCGCAAAAGGCGCCGCCGCCGCACGCCTCAACAGCGCGGCGCGCATTTTCAAGGCCAGGCGTAATTAACACTTCCTACGTACGCTCGCGCGAGTGCACGAGTTCTCGAAAGGCGCTCTTTTTTTTTTCACGAATCGGCTTCCAAGTCGCGCGCAATAAAATCGCATCCGCGTCGTTTCTGCGATTCTGGCGTTCAATCGAAAGCGAAGATAAGGGCGGGTATTGATAAACGGATAATGCGATAAAAATTGGTAGAAAATTGAACGTGCACGGACTTGGGGAACAGTAAGTGAGGCGGGCGATTTCGCAATAAAATTAATGGTTCGGATTTCTGCTTCAAAATATTTGCCGCATTGAGTGATTTGAACTTTTTCGCGACTGATGTGGCTATAAATATTTTGAGTGAAAACAGTTATTATATTTTCAATAAATTTCTGTATTTACTTGAGTTAATAACGATAACGGACAATAAATTACGGAAGTAAACGAGCTTCCACGCGACTTCGCATTCGGTCAAAGTAGATTCATTTTCGGTCGGTCATTACTAGTTTCATCCGGGAATACACTCAATTACAAAAAGTATCATTCGTCATAATTCTTAATTATCAGCCGCCGAATTGTTTATTTATACTTGGAAGCGTTTCGCTCGTCATCCAGTCGCAACAGTCAACCGAAAGCTATTCCGCCTCGACTAAAATCAAAGCCAAAACTTTCTATCGCGTCGATATACTCGCCCATCAATCAGCCCCGAACAAACCCAATAGAACGGAGCAACGACCACTGCTCCGAATAGAATAAAGCGTATCAGCGGTCCAGATTCGGGTCGGATTGCGTAACCGAATAAAAAAATCAGCGCGTCAATCTAATCGAACTTTCTTCGACGGCGCCGCGCGATGAAAGCGCCACTTATTCTATGACGGCTACATTCGTTATTTAAATGCGGACGCGCGGCGCGCGTATCAATCAAGCGCGATAACCGGACAGCAAGTGGTTAATGCGATTGAGGTGGAGGACCCGGCAGTTGGACGGCCCGCAGAACGGTACCGAAAGTTGGACGGGAAAAAGTAAAAGATTGAAATCGTAATGATATTATTTTGTTAGCATTGTTAAACTAAACTATGCAATTACCGTCAATATTGGATTCATTTATATTTTAGATTGATCGTAAACGATCTCTAAATCTTTTTAAGGTTACTTTTGAAGTTAAGTCTTTGTTGAACTTTAAGCACCTATCAAATCTCTTGAACACGCATTTAGAACTATCCTTATTGAAAAAAAATCATAAACAACTTTTACATAACTTTTACAAGCCAATTTACATATTAAATCGTCTGATCCTATTAAACCTTAAAGTTTTTTTTTAAAGCGGTTGTCCAAGTTTAGGACCTGTAACTGTTCACAGCTCCTATAGTTGGACATAGGGTATCCAAACTTACTTATTTAAAATAAACAAGCATGAAAATAGTTTGATTTTTGCATAAATCAGTGAAATGCGATTATAAATTAATAATTCGATTAGAAATTTTCAAAAAATTTCGTTCTTCAGTTCTGAAAACGCCGTCTGTTTACGATAAATCTCAAAAAGTGTCAGAGTACTGGGTCCTTTACCTTACGAGCGGACTCAAATCTTCGTCGTGCAGCTTTGCGAGGAGAATAGAAGGGTTCTTTTTGGCCTGTTATTAAAATTGAATTTTAAACATTTAGGATGAGTTTACAAAATTTTACGAACGATTTTATTTAAAGCAAGAGTAACGAAAGGTATTTGATAATTAAAAATAAATTCTCCTAAAACGTTATTGTTTTGATGACCTCGTGATAGTTACTCTATTATCAATGCTAATCTCACGGCCAATTAAGTCGAGAATCTTTACCCGAGAGTTGCCTTTAAATCAGCATCGATATCCACGAAACGAGCACGAATCTAACGCGTGACTCCAAAAGGAGACGAGCAAAATACGCACCATTTGATCGTCCACTGTGACACGTCTAAGGATTCGCGGAAAGTTCGGAAAGACAAATGGAAAATCTAGAAGGTCAGAAACTCACGAGCTCCTCGGAAGACGAAGTGCGAGAATTCGCGCTGTCGAAGCTGCCTTCGACCGCTGGAATTTGTGCGAAGATTTTTATAGGGGACAATGAAATTTGTTCTTTACAAACTCGGTTGAATTTTAAACTAGTCTTTCGGAGCGCGGTTATACCAATCGTTCCATATTGAACGATCGTATTAATGGTAATAGAAAATTTGCCGAGCGACTGGCGCGTGGAATTTGACGTGTGATGACGAGGTCGAGATCAATAGTCAACGACCTGCTTGTATGTGGAGTGTTGAAATCGATAGCTCCTAGAATATCTTGCGAGTAAAGTAAATTTTTCAAACGATAATTTAAATGCTCGAGATTGAAATTTAGACTTTTAATTCCGAAATATTTCACGCAATGCAAAAAGGATAAACGATTGATTTCTCGAACTTTTTGCCGCGCCGCGAAAAAAAAACGCAATAGGAGTATTATAAGACACAGTCAACATTGTTTCTCCTCTTGTTGTTTTCCTTCTTCTATCATTCGAGGTTACGAAACTTTCGCAACGTGCTCGCGCCTCTGTGTGTGTCGCAAAAAGAAATAAGCTACCTCGAGCAAATCCAAAATTAGTCAGGCTCACTGTAAAGGCAAAGTGGAACGAAATTTCGAGTAATTGCGAACTATTATAAAAAAAAAACGTGTACGTTTGCTCTGAAAACTTTGTATTCGACTTTGATGAACGCTGCGTAATTTGTTTTCGGGAAAATAGTTTTTATTTATATACTGGCTTATCACTGACTGAGAATAAAAGTAAAAATAAATCACTATTGAAATGAGTTTAATCCGAACGATAGTTGTTATCTACGGCGATTCTCGAGGGATTTCCGATATACTATTAATTGTTCAATCAAGTGCTAGAAAGATACGGAAGATGTAAGCCGAATGTCAACAATCGTTACGAATTTTCATTACGTAAAGACTCTCGAATCTTTTACTGACTCTTACACGATCAGTACCGAGTACCAATTTGAATTTTTAAACCATAAACACTCGAATTCGAAGAATAACGACAAACGCCAAGTTATAAAACAGCAGACCATCTCAAGCAAGACCTCCTCGCGAGAGAAAGCAGGAGGACACGCGAAACTTGTAGGTAAGTCGCGCTTTTTCGCCCGACGATTACAAACGTCGTCGGCGCGGTGCAACGACCCGACGATTGCAGTCAATTACAGAGATCATAAAGTCATAAATCGAAGGAGCGTGACCGAGCCGGCCGTTTTCGAGCTACCTCGAGACTCAATGCGAATCGCGGCCGAGAAAAAAGATATTTGCCTTGGCTTTTTTTTTTATCGAAGAACCGCCGCGCTTGTCGGATTTAGAAACTTGCAAAGAAATTAAAGGATAAAGCGCGGCGAGTAATGCTTTTGAATTAAGGACAAGATCTCGGGTAGAAAATATTATGAGATATTTTCTGGGGAACGTATATCGAGTAAAAGGAAGTATTTTTGAATAAAATTAGTACCATGCATATTAATCGTTCTCTTAAGGACTGCATTTCCTTAGATTCATTTCGGAATTGATTGAAAAAGTAGCTAAATATCTTTAAAAAAAAACACTCAACATTCATAAAAATCAGCTGGAGAAACAAAGTACCGTAAACGTCGTACGCAACGTTTCCGAACGATCGCGCCGCTACAGGAATCTTCGGTACGTTTTTCGCACGCAAACCAGGCCTCGGACCCGCCGGTTTCGGCGAGGACCGCACGTGTCTGAGTCACATTTCGCGCACTATTTGCCTTTCAAAAACGTCGAAGCTCCGACTACAGTCCGGAGAGTCGGTAAACAGGTTTTTCTTTTTTTTTCTTTCCGCCGGAAAATCTGAATTTATTAGCTACCGGCGGAGGGAATTCGAAGCTCCTCTTTTGTGCTTTAAAACTGGCTTCCGAGGGATCGGATAAATACTCGGAGAAATTTCGGCGATCAGTCCATATTTCTTTGGTACTCGTTCCCTACCGGTTTCGGCAAGCTTCCGAATTATTTAAGGAATATAAACTAAACACTCCTTCGTCGATAAATCGCGATCTAAAAATAGCTCTCGTTCGATCGCTCGGGTCTAATTGCCTTCGCCGAACAAACACACGAAGGATATAACGCTTAGAATAATGGATGCGTCGCTACGTTTATCTATTATCAGAAGCCGGCGAGAGACTCTCTTAACCTTTCGAATTTCATAAGCTCAAGGCGCGCCTCGCGCTCGCAAAATCAATAACCAACCGCTTCTCATCTTCCCATTGTTTAACCGTACAAATATATTCCGTTCCACGCCGGCAGCCAGACTCCTTATTCAGCGGGTCGGAGTAGACAAAAACCCCTTCGGATTAAAAGATCCCGATGATTCTACGCGACCCTTTTCGATCGAAGGAAGAAGTCCCTTCGAAAAGTCGGCGGAACGAATCTCCAATCTTCCGGCGGATGAGTTTGCGCGCCTTCCGCGGGCGGCGGTGTTCTATTCGGGTCAGGAGGAAAGCTGTCCGCTGCAGATCGATAGCCGACGCCTTGCGTATACGTGGACGCGAGTTTTCAAGATTGTTTCGTCTCGAGCGGCGACCTTGGATTACTTTTTTCTCTCTCTCTCTCGCCGCGGCCGTTAAGATTTCCTTCGCGGGGCTCTCCGGACATTTTAGAAATTCCTCGGAGCTGAGAGGTCCCGGAGCTCGTTTCGTTCTTGTTTTGAGATAATTCGGCAGCTGATTTTTCGTCTTTACGGATTGAAAAAAAATAAAGCAACGGGGATATTTAGCATCCTATAGTTTTACCGAATACTAATTATGTAGTATTATCCGGAGGATTTCGAAAGTGAGCAGTGGCTATTTTTGTATCGGTGGTCCGCATAATTTACTTTCTTTGAAAGAGAAAGGACGGCAAAAAAGAGAATAAGATAAAGAGGCTTTAAAAACCAGTAACGCCTTTGTCGAGGTCATTGATGTTTTAAAAACAAGAATGTTAGATTGAGATTCCTTTGCCAGTAAGCATTTGACTAGAGAATTTTTTATTAAATAGGTTAATAAATACTTTACGTTGTAATTTATGTCCTTCTAGAGAAATTAATTCGAAATAAATTAACAATTGTAGCTGCATTTCCTTACAATGATAAATTGTACGTAAAAGAATAATGATAGTACGAAAACGATTACTGACCAAAGTATCTTTCTTCTGCGGAATCGAGAGAAACTTTAGAAAGTATTAGGTAAAACGCAGAAGGCATCTATTGTAGCGAATATTTGCGCATTATCCATGTAAAAAGATTAAAGAGTTCCGGTGATTGACGTTGGCAGGTAAACATCGACAAGTGAAGGAGTCTTTCGAAGTGCTTTAAATATTCGTAAACATCATTCTTCAGGTCACTTTCAGACATCACAGACCATCTATACTTACTTTCAAAATACTTTCTCAAAACGAGCTCGAAAATAGCCAAAGTCATTATTTACGCTCAATCACCATAACGAAACAAATACCTAACCCAATAACAACAAACAGCACGTCGCTCCAAGAATCTTCCCAAAAAACAGTCCGCAAGCAAAGCTCCTCCCGTCCCTCACCTGCACCGACGTACATCACCTCCCTCCGATTCGAATTTGGCGCGGCGACCCTGACTTCCGGCGGCGGTGTGTGTGTGTGCGGGTCACAGGGCCGCGGCACTGGCTCTCTCATCGATCGGTAGCTGCTGCTGCTCGACGTGACGTCACGCGCGGCGCCGCGCACACCCGCGAGTCGTCGCGCGCCAACATGGAAGCCAGGCCTCTCCGACGCATGAATGAGCCCCGCGCCGCCGACCGGAAGTCGATCACCGCTCCTGTTCTATCCGTGGACGTCTTGGAAGCGCGCGGGAGGACGGGAAGTCGGGGCTGATACACGCGAGTTTTAACGGGGGACATCGAGGGGGAAGGCTGGTTTTAGCGGAGGACGAGCTCGTCACCTGTTGAGCTAATTACGTTGCGCTTTTAAGAAGTAGGCTTTCTCGGAGTGGCGGCTTTGCCGGCATTAGCCCGAGGGAGGCGTCTGACGAAGATGTTTTATCCGCGCTGCTTCGATGTACGGGAATTGAGGGCGATTCGCGTCGGAAGGAGATTTTCTATATAACTTTTTGCGCCGAGCTTATTAAGCGAATGAAAATTGTAAAACGGCACGCAATTGCCGAGTAAAAGTAAGTAATTGCCTCGTTTAAATTGCAATTTTTTAAAGAGCTCGCGGTAAAAGGGAATGAATGCAATCTTGACGACTCGCGAAAGATTCCGTTCGTTACTTAAACGATCGTTAAGTACGCAAATTCATTCCTCATATAAAAGCATGTCGCTCGCTTCTATTTTCCTTCGCAAATTCATAACCAACGCACTCCGCCCATAAATCGCCCTTTACGCCCATTATCCCCATCAAGCAATTGCCCGAGCGAGCGGTTCCACTTAAGATCAGAAGCCTCGAACCCCCCAATCAGCGCCGATCGATCCTCGGCGCTGTTCGTAAAACAAGCGCAAAACACCTGCAAACTTAGCCGGCGATCGGACCGAGCAGCCGGTTCAATAAACGTCTGGAAGGCTGCAGACGCGCCGGGGAATCCCGAGAGCGAGAGCGCACGCCGCTTTTTGCTCCTCGCTCCGCACGCACGGCGCGTCGCTCCTTCTCTCTCTCCCTCCCTGACTCAGCCGCGGAATGCGTGCAGTCGCGCGACAATTCGAGCGCACGCTCGATGCCGCGCACGTGATTTTCTTCTGTATGCAGTCGCGGCGCTCGGTTTCGCCGAGGGAATATGTTTGGGAGGGTGGAAGCTGCCGGCGCTTGATGAGACGGATAGAGCTTTTATAATGTCTATGATGAACATTTGAATGTGTTACTGTCTAAAACGATATTTAGACATCATCTAGAATTGAAAGGATCACCGACGAACGTTCAAGTAACAGAATTCCGCCGAGTCGAATGATTCCATCATCTCCAATTAGCAGCTCCTGTGAAATGAAGTGAATTGTAACTTTGACCTGTCACGATCCTCTCGACCGTAACCGGAGACTCTCGAGAAAATAGATACATTCCAATTTCGGGCATTCGACGTTGTCGCCCTTTAAAAATATGCGCGCTCTTTAATTCCAACCTCGTTGCCGCGTGTCTCCTCTTGCACGTCGTCGGCGTCGGGCAATTTAAAACCCGCGCGCCAATTGCTCTTCGGCGGGAACAAGTCAGCGAGCTCAAATGCACTTTCATCTCTTCTTCGGACGGTTTACTGGACACGACCGGACGAACGGTTTAACGCGCGGAATAAAGTGGATTCCGCGTACGGAGAACGACTGCGTTTTCCGCGGAACGTTACGTTTGTTGCAAGACTCTGTAACCGTTGACGTAGAAAATCTTTGCCTCGCGGTTAGAAAAGTTTGTTGTACGTTGTCACAACAGCAGGAACTTTAGAATCTCTTTGGGAGCCACTGTGATTGACGTTTTGCAATCGAAATGAAGCTTCCTTGCACAAGCCTAATTTTGAGTTTGAAGTTGTATTTTAATTACAAAACAAAAAGAAGAGTGTTAAATACTCATGTTCGAATACCATTTTTCATTTCAAGAATACTTATTAAATTCTTCCAAGTACATCATTATGAATTCCGATACCGACGGTCTCTCAAAATTACGTTTCGGTGTTAAAAAGTGTAAAGGGTGACTATAAATAATGCCTTTCGCTTAAAATAGGGTTCTAATACTTAAATAAACAGATGCATTAGGAATTCACGACCCGACTCAAGGTAGCCCGACAGCTCTCGCACAATGTGGCGCGGCATTACACGCCACATTCATTCGCCGTTCTTGACTGCCTGACCTAATTACCGACGCCATAAGTCGACCCGGCTTATTCGGTTTCAGTTTACCGCGACAATTAATAATTCTTAAATCCAATAAAATTCAAGCGCGTTAACGGCCAACTATATAGAGAATAAGCAATGAAGTTTTTAATTACTAAAGCTAATCGGATCTTCATTTACGTTTATCGGGTACAAAGTGGGGTAAACGTAATATGCGTGCGTAAGTCAATAGTTGAGCCGTCCGCTCCGCACTGATATTTCTGGAGCGTTCATGAATCCTCCAGGCTGCAGAATTTTCTTGGTCATCGAGGGTAATGACGTCAGTCTTTTCTAGACTTTCTCGGTTAATTGGCAACGGTATTGAACTCCGATGAATGGAAAAAACTGCAGTTCAGTTTTTTTGCACGTGACGGACCGACTGAATGCTTTGATTTCTCAAAGCGTTTTTTGAGCGTATTTTTAGTACAAAATAGGGGCGTGAAGATTGAGATTTTAATCGGATAGTCGCGAAACGACCGATAAAGATCGAATTTTTGTGATAAGGGCTCGGTATTTAATATTACTCATTGGATAATAATCGGGAAGATAATTCTGTTTAATATTGACAATTTAGCTAGACGTTATTTATTGAATATTTTTAAACAGTTAACTGACTCATAAAAATAGTAATAACTGCTTTAATTTTTAACACTATTTTTAGAAAAATAATTTCTGCTTAGTCATTCAATTTTTTTTGTATCACTAAGGAAAAAACAATTACACTGAGAAGTATATAATATTTTTCCTGAATTGGTGATTCATTTGAAATTATCTCAATAATGCATCGCATTTATCTTTTCTATTTCGACTTTAACATTAAACATTATTGTTTTATCAATCTTCACCTGATAAATCACATGTTTAAAAAATCATTAAATAAAATTGAATTTAATGTCTTTCACAATTAGTCAGTATTATTTTACGTCATTGCATAAATTATTTTAAAAATTTCGTGAAAGTTCATTCTTTAGATTGCACAGTATAATAACATTTAGCTGCTTCTATATTGATTGAAAAATTAATGATTTTAAACTGTATTACGAAAAAAACCCTGATGACGAATTAGTTTATAAAAAAGTAATATATTCTCTTATCAAACGAGGAAAAGCAGATTTTTTACCAGAAACATAGCCAAAACTCGAAAACTTATCTATGCACTCAATCATGACTTCTAAACAAAACGAACTTTCTGCAACAACTGCGTCGACACACGAAGTTTACAAATAAAAATTTCGACCTACAATTCCATTCCCAATCCTTCCGTCGGGCAGCCGGCCCAACCCGCCGCCCTCCGACCTTTACCCTCGAAAATTCTCGAGCATATCCCGCGGAGAGCCGGCACACACACAAATTCCGCCGCTCGCGCGGTGCCGTCGGCAGTCAGCCGTTATCGATCTCTCGAGCTCGGGGGGCATTGTGTAACACGCGCGAGTCTCTCCTCTCCCCCCTCCGCTGCCGCGCAGTGGCGCGAGCGCTCGAGCCGCCAATGTCAGAGCCGCGCGCGCGCGCGCGCACGCTCTTCCGCGTTATATTCTCTGCCTCTCCGGCCTCTTCCCTTGTAGCGCCGCTGACGTTTCTTGACCCGATTGCCAAGTGCCGCCGGGAACGAGAGACTCCGAGTCAGGGCTTTCGGCTCGGGCCGAGGGATGGGGTGATGGGTTTTTTTTAGCGAGGTTACGGAGATATGGGCGAGGCTGCTGATTTTTTGCCTCGGGGCTCGGGAGGGGCAAGTGGTTGACGCGAGGTTTTGCGGGGACTTTTTTAGTTTCTTAATAAAGTGAACGATTAGTTGCGGGAATTAGTTTCGAGTAATAATTGTAGAATATGGCTTGAATTTACGATTATTACGTGTCAGCAAAATTACAAAAAGTACTATAAATCAGTGCTCAAAAGTCAAAAGCGTCAAGTCACTTTACTACCGCTAAGACACCAAACAAGCTTTAATAATGGAAGAATTCGAAGCCAAAATCGAACGATAAATATTTGCTTGATCCGCACTATTACCTAATCGACGCTCTCGCACTTGGCGCATAATAATTCGCGCGAAAACTTCCTACGCCGCGACGCGGCCCGTCGAGCGAACCAATTCGCCGCCCGCAATTTCGCTAATGCACCCGCAAAAATTATCCGAGCTCTTCGAAATTATCGCGAGCTCGCCCAATTGCCCCTCTGCATCTCGAAAAGTGTCCTAACGACCGGCAGCGGCGCGACTGCGGAGTTCAAGGGTAAAAGGCGGCGCTTTACGACCGAACTATTCGAAATTACGTCGCTTTTGTGCAGGTCTGTCAGAGGCTGATCGTTAAATACCGAATGATTTATTATCGGGGGGATTTTCAGGGATTCTGTGGAAGCTCGCGAAGTGCAGGTGAACGTATATCAATCGAAGTAGGTTTAATACAAATATTTATATGGCAAACACGAAGCTTTTATTGGAGCGCGGAAAATGTCGAGCGAACGGAAGATAGCAGAATTTCGAGTGTAAATCTACATATTTTTCAACACAATGGCAACGGTATGTTTCAGAATCTCGCGTACTTCTTCCTCCTTCGAAAGAAAATTTCACATCTAAACTGCGAAGATAAAATAGAAAAAAAAACACTTTGAAGCGAGCTTTGAAGATTCGCTCGCTCCATAAACCGAAGGTCAAAATAAATATTTAAAATCCGCTCTCCGCAATCACCGGTAAAATCGATGCACCCTCGATCATTTAGTCAATTCTAAAATGTTGGAATTGCCGCGAGCGAAAAGAAAATTGCGTCGCGGTCGTTAGGAATCCTTAATGAAGAAAGGCGGATTTCTGTGACGTTCGACGTCGACGTCCTCCTCGTCGTCATCGCGCCTCTTTCTTTGACGTATCGACCGAAGCGGTCTTTTTTTACGCGCAGCAGATGATTCGAGCGGCTGAGAATTATTAATGGCTCTGAGGAAAATGCGCGGTATTTTCGGGTATAAGTAATGGAATTAGTTGATCAATTGACAAATCTGAACAAAATTTTTTGTGAAATGCCTCCGAAAAGTTCGGACTGATAGAGATTCGATTCCGCAATATTAAACAGCCTTATCTTGGGAAGAAAATCCGGCTTTTACCTCGGAGTAAACAAGCCAATACTTTTATGGTCTGATTGTATTTTTTAAGCACATATTTGCCTCTATTTACGTAGTTTTAAGTGCATTTTCTACAGTTTTGATAAGAAAATTTATGTACTGGAAATATTTATTTTTGGATGAATGAATTTAGAAATTGATGAAATGTTTCGATAATATGCAAAAGAATACATTTTTGTAGTAATTGAAAATTTTTTTATCGATACTGTCGATACTCAAAAATGTTAAGCGCATTTACTGGAATCTAGAACCATTATTTTTCAACCATTTTAATTTAGAATTTCATCAAGAATAAGAAATTTTGATTAAAAATTCTTTGAGCGTTTGATTCTTTCATATCAAGAATTCTTCATTGATTAAAATGTAATTTTCCCATTGAAAAATCAACTGTTAATATTTTTAATAGCAGCATGATTCACCATTTTGCCTAAATATTATCTAAATTTTCTGTAGAAATTGAAAGATACAAACATAAGAAAAGACGTCAATATTTTTGCTTCAAATACTTGATTAATAAAGAAATTCACAAAATCATTTGCACAACTTAGAAGATATTTCATAAGATGATTTCTCAAAACATGCCTATAAAAAAATTTACGATTCAACATCCAAAACCTGCATACTTAAATCAAAATTTCGACTCTAAAGAAATTTCTGTATCTTCAGGGCAAGTTGAGCAACTCAGTTCATCATCCAAAATCGATTAAAATATTTACGTAAATCCCAATGGTGCATCCCAAGTCGGCGAAAAAAACCCGACCGCATCCGGCCAAAGTCCACGACTCTCCCATAAACTCCGGCAAATGTCAAGCGCACGGAATGTCAGTGCGTCCCAACAATGCTAATCATTTTAATGATCATTACGTGCTATAATTCAATTTACCGCCGATGTACAAGCTGTCGGCCGGTATTACATAAAGGCTCTCGACGAACGGCGCATCATCTCCGCGTTTACTAAAAAAAAAAATATCATCAGCGAAAACTTTGGCATTCGACGGCCTTTTTTTTTTCGAGCCGATAGCACCACTTATCTAATCAGCGCAGCGATACTTTGCTTTTCCGGCGTTTTTTAACAGCGAAAAAAAATCGCCCCGCGTTACATCACGCGCTATCCGTCGTCGGCTCGTTTCTCCGCGCGATTTTTCGGGCTCTCTTTTTCGCCGTCATCGCCGTGACGCTGCGTCGAGAGTCCCACGCGCGCTCGTCTCCCCCACGGACACACACGTTGCCGGGGAGTACGGAAGATCGATAGTCCTTGGCTCGAACGCGCGCCGAGAAAATCCCTGAATCGAGCGGCCCCCGTCTCTTTTCCACGAAATTTTCACGCTTCTTCCTCTTCTCGCCGGCGATTGCCCCTCGGCGGCAAGGGAAGGAGCGGGGAGAGAGAGAGAGAGAGAGCTGGCGGATAAAAAGGGTCACGTGGCCTCGCGGAAATACGGAGTCGCACGCTTGACAGTCAGTCGAGCTCGAGTATTTCTGCACTGGCGTTTCGGCCGCGTATTGATTGATATGTAAACAGACGCATTTTTTCTCCTTGACCGCCTGTCTTACCGACCGAGCACACTCCTATACCCGAAATCCTCGCTTCTCGCTTCAACGTCGAGGAAGAGGCCAGCGATTATCATTTCACCCAGTGAGGCTCGGAATCGATTCCGGGCTCCCGAAACTCAAAGCCTAACTCACCTACGCACGCACTCTCACTCATCGTCCACTTTCTCTCTCAACAGTCTTCTCGAAGAGTCTCTCACCTCCGGCTTGATCAAGTCGCTCGTCGACAAGCTCGGTGTCATCTTCATCCTGGCTGTCGTCGAAATTCCAAACTACCCCGAGCACCACCGTTCCCTGAATTCACCCGTCTCCGCTCGAAGCACTGAGAATCCCCCGGCTGTCGCACTCTGCCCCTCGAGGAACTATTCACCGACTGTTCTCTCCGTCTCGACGTTACCACCGCAGGGAGACGAATAGTCGCTCTCCGATGGGATGTAGGAAAAGGCCCGTACCGAGTCCGTTCTGTCCGCGTACGCGTCTGCGCGGCTCGCGTGCTTGCCAGTCCAGTTTTATATCGCGACTGCTGTGCCGAGAGCGGAGCCAGAACGGCGGCGCCTCCGCGCGCGCTGCCGTGCCTCGCTCCGTCTCTCTCCCTCCCTCTCGCGCCGTCTCTCTCCGGCGCGCGGCTCGGTAGAGGCTCCAGCAGGGGCGCCGGCGGAACGGGGGAGAGCGGAGAGCGACGGGGTGGCTCCACGGGAGGAGGGATGAACGGGGGTGAGAATTATACGCGGTGGAATGGGGTAAGTGACCCAACCACCGGCGGCTCGAGGATCCTGATAGAGGAGGTAATTGATTTCCTTTTCTTTGGGAGTTTCCTACTGGAACGCAGTTTGGGAGACTGATTGGGAATAGGGGTCGCGAGCCAAGGTCGCGCTTTGCATGCGAAACGGAGCGCAGAGATAAGAATACTTCATGGTGGTACCCCTATCGAGGTAGAATTTTAAAGGACTTGCAGCGGAAAATGGAACATTTAAATTTTGATTGCTAAATTGTACGATTGTGTTCGTTTGGTTGATCTCATAAATTACATCGTGCATTTAACAAAAATGTTCTTCATTCTATTCTGAAATCTGACGGAAATTTAGAAAGAAGCTTTGCTTTTACAAAATTTTGTATATTTGACTTAAAAAAGAAGTTGTAAATATTTCTTAACTAAATTGTTTGGAATAATGGAAAAGTATAAACTTGGTCGTTATTTGAAGATTTAAAAAAATTTTTGTGTGACCGTGAATAATTTCATTTATTTTTATATAAATAATAGGAATAAGGAAACGAATAAAAATGTAGAAACCCATTTTTTGAGCCTTAAAAAGCATTGAATAGCATGTAAATAAAGTTAGTCATAAAAGAATGACTGAGCAAATAAAAAAAACTTGTAGAAAAAGCCGAAAGACGCATTATATAGTAGAAATTTTAGGTAGTGGATAACATCTGTCTGCGCAGTTGAAAATCTCAACTGCCAAAGAGAAGAAGAAAAGACACGTAAAAAGAGCGCAAGATATGCCATGAAATCAGTTCGCAATTGTAGTGGTACCGCAGCAGAGACTTCACATACTTTAATAGCGGTAAAACTTTTACTTAGAAAAACAATAAATCGGCTACAGTAAACCCCTCTCACCTACATCGAATTAGAAAAAGGTCCGCCTGAAAGCAAAGCGAATTCGAATGAATCACAAAAAGGCAGAGAGAGAGGGAGGGGGGCAAGAAGCAGCGCGCAAAGTAGAAGGAAGAAACGAAAGAGACGAGGAAGTGCGCAGGAGAAATTTGAGTCACAGTCTCATCTGGTGTGTAGATAAACGAGGAGAGAGAGAGAAGGAAGCAGGAAAAAACGCTAGTCGCGGAGGCTCGTTCGTGCGGAGGGGAACTCGCAAAGATGCCCCCTTCCACACCTGCGCCGCTGGAGTACGCTCGACCGGCGGTGGGGGAAAAATGCGCGCGCCAAGTGTTCCGTTGCTTCTCGCGGAGCGGAGCTAAACTGCGTTGCGACGGACGGGGAATTTTCGAATTTTGCGCTTTTTTTTTTTAAATCGATTTGCAGGCTCGTGTTTACAGATACAGCCGATGTAAACATCGCGAATATACAAGTCGAGGTCGAGCCGAGGTTGCGATCGCGGAGTTTTTCGCGATACATAGTTCCGCGAGGTTGCGCGGATTACGCAACGGGTCGACGAGATTATGGAATATGCAGCGCGATGAGATAAGAGCTAATGACGCCGTATGAAAAGCTCGAAAATTAATCTCCGACGGAAAGTCAGCGGAAAGTGTTGACATCCGTTCGTATGTAATAAATTTTACGAGATATAAGCGGAGACTAAATATTGAACTTTGAGCGTAATCTCTTTTGGAAATAAAACCTTTCGTATATTTTTCTTGAATGAATTGAGCAGTTGGAGATAGTTTAAATCTACTGTGACTACTATGAATTAATGAAATTATTAATGGTTAGTAGTGCAGTGATATTTCTCCTATTTACTAATAAAGTTATTTAGTTTTAAGCTTCTACTTGTTCTAATAATTACGTCCATATTGGAAAAGAATTGGCGATCGTCCAAGCTTTCGAAAAAGAGCAAAAGAGCTTTTCCAATACAATATAAAATAATATCAAAAATCTCTACACCCCAATCCCTCATACGCTGCACAATTCCTGTACCATTCGTCATAGTTTACAATCCAATTCCCGACCTCTTTCAAAAACGTTCAATCCAATCCGCGAAATTCAATGACCAATCCCGAAATTGCAATCCCGCGACAACTCAGCCCCCGCATTTCGTCACCCCCAATTTACCACTTGAAAGCTCCCCCCGAACCGCGTCTTCCCCCGAAAAAAGAACAAAACTCGGAAGCCGCGCCGAGGAACGGCACACCAAAATATATCCGCCTACGTCGCCGAGCGAGCGAACCGGGAGGGGGAAGTGTCCGGAGGTGTGGGCGGAAGAGACGGAGCGAACGGCACGTTTTATCGGTGAATGCGCCGCGCGTCGGAGGCTCGGCTCGCTGAAGGGCACCGAGAGGTCAGACGCGGCGAAGGAGAAAAGAGCCGCGGCCGGCTTTTCGTCAGCTCGCGAAAGCTCGAGACTCGACCTTCGCGGAGGGCTGACGGAGGGATTTCGGCTGAGACTCGCGAGATTGGTTAGTCGATTGGAAATCTGGGGAAAAACGGGGATCTCGTTGGGGGCGGGATTTCAGAAGCCCGATAATGATGACACTTTTGATTGATTTAGAGGAGAGATTAATTGCTTGATGAATTTATTAGATTTCGATTATCGTCGAGCCTTCGGTGTGTCAATAAGAAACGAGGCGCGTCGAGGAAAAGATTGAAAGATGAAATTAATATTTTACTTGCATTACAGCGATATCCGACGAATTAATCGATAATTTTCAAGACTATATACATTTTGCGTCTGCGGAATGCGCTGGGTGTGGCAATAACTTCCCAGCGCGAAATTAAAATCCGCTCCTTTGTGATTCATTCGCGCGGCGTAAAGTCGAGTGTCGTAAAGAACCGGAATGACTTTCTTGGAAGTTTGTACCTGCAATGGCAGCACTGATTCGCGTTTAAACTGCTGTTTAGCGTTATTTTCTAGGATGTTTTGTTACGTTAGAATAACTTTTACTGCCGCGCTTATCTATCTATTACCATTTTTTTAGCGTTTGTTATTAAAATTTTGCGGTGAAGTACCGAAAGCTGAGTGATTTGTTTTGAGGAAACTTGTTTGGTTTTACAGTTTGACTATTTTCAATACTATTACGCAAGTTTAATAAAATCCTTTGATTTTTGAAACTGATGTAATTCTTTATAATAACTGACTGCATTACATTTTATTCAATATTTAAGAACATGATGCGCTTAATATTTATAATAATTAAAATTATATACTTAAGTTCTCAGGTAATTTAGGCTTAAAGTAAGAAGTTCTGCAACTTACCTGAAACAAACAAACAAAAATTACAAATTATTAGCGAATACATATTTAATAAATCTAACAGTAATTAAAATTTTAATTCGATTCATATAAAATTGAAATGAAATTTATATTATATAGCCATTTTTTTCTATTTACAATAAAAAATGATTTTGCGTAATATTACTATTAAAAACAAAAGCTCCTCTTATCCACGGCGATCCTTGCGTCAGTCCACCTATCGGCGGATCGATATGCACCGAGAAAGGGGCAACTTTTTTAATTAAAAGCTCGACTCTCCGATCGCGTTCGCTTTATTAAATTTTCGAATCTCCACCGAGGCCTACTCCGCGCCGTAACCATATTACTCTCGGAGATGTGCGGTATGACGTAACGGCCAGATGTACGCCTCGCGAGACAGAAAAAAAGGATCAGCCCTGCGGTTTCTGCGGTCGGTCAGGAAGTAATAGTAGAACGCGCCAATGCTATTACTTCACTCATTACTGCGTATTGCCCTATTTAGATAACGCAGCGAAATGGCAAACTGAAATTGCGTCAGATGGCGGGGCGGAGGTTCGGTTTGAACTAGAATTCAAAACGAGATTTGGATATTTTTGAAATGTGCGCCAAATTTTTTAGAAGATTAAGTTACTTTTGGTACGGGATAATGGTCGTCATTGACTTTTTTGCTCAATGACATTGCGTTCTTCAAAAAAATTGTTTTTAAAAATGGTTTGCAATGACTGCTTATCGTCTTTAAAGATTGATGCACGTTGACCTCGATTGATACCTCGTCAAACTTTTTACAATAATCGCTTTAGATTTTCTTACGCAATTTCTCTAATCTAAGTCGAACTTTTATTTCTCAAATCAGCGAAGTCGCGTTTTACTCGTGAATAAAAAAAGTAGAATAATAACAAAAAATTTCCTCGACGTTTCAAAGCTGGCAACGAAGTTGTACTTCAATTTAAAGTCAGCTTGCTCTTTAAATAAATGATTCATTCTACAAAACATTAACTTTTAAAATCCGGTTTATCGAGTTCGAGTTCGAGAGAGAGAGAAAAAGTTTTTTCGATTTCACTCCGGAGCAAAACTTCTCGATTCGAAATAAAGTCAAGTCACACATTAAAACTTGCACAATAAATCAATCATCGCCAGAGTACAGCAAAACAATTATTTTCCAGCGTCCAAAACAAAAACCGTACCCTTCACCCGAAACTTAGCACCTTCCCGAACACCCTCGCGAGTACACCCGCACCCGCGAGAGCCCAGGTAAACCGCGTCCTTGAAAGGAGATAATTCACACGGCCACCCGAACCCTCCGCAGCCTCTCCGACCTCGGCGAGAGGCCGCTCTCCCCCTCCCCGCTCCGGCGTCGGGGGGATAAAAGGAGAAAGCGCGCGCCACGTGGAGCGGGATAGCTGCCTCGCGGCTCGACGCAACGGCGCTCGCGATTGGCTCGCAGTCCAGGGGCTCGATGCTCTGACGTCATCATCGTGCTCGCCTCGAGAGAGTTTGCCCTTCTTTCGCGGAGCGGGGACGAGGCGTATTTTTCAACGAGAGTCGATTAAGGGCGAGTGGGAGGCGAGGGAGAGACTTTGCCTTCTCATCCGGCGAATTATGGAGCCGATAAACGACTCGAGTTTGGTCGTTGATTTTTCGTTTTTGGTTTTCGCTTCGGCTCCGGTGAAGAGGTCTGTTTGGGGTTTGCCGGTCGAGTGCAAAATCATCACACTTTACCGAATTGTTTGTTCGTTGTTTCATCGCCGCCTTTTATTCCGATTCCCTCGCGCGACTGTGATCTTTGACGCTTTTTATACTTTCATTCACGCTCTTCCGCTCGACTTCTTTGTTCATTCAACTTTTTCTCCTAGCTTGCGTGCTCAATCGGCGCCGTTTATTCGGAACGATTATACACCTGCCTTTTCTGCGCGTAAAGGCAGAGCGCTCGTGTCGCGTTGTATTGAATCGTTCATTGAAACTACTTTTGTTTTCAGATAAATGCTTGCGTAAGTAAAAGTGAATCATAATACAGTTAAGTGGAAGAAAAGATTTATTTAAACCCGAATTTATTGAAAAATATTTCACTTTAAGATATTAAAGTATATATAAAGGTTGTTGTGATAACGAAACTTAATTGCATCAGCTTCATATTTACGTCCTCGGATGAAAAATATATTTGCCTGCGCGCGTCAGTAAAAAAAAATAGCGTTTCTGCGTGGTATATTCTCGCGTAAGTAAACGCGTATCTATCGTAAAATGCACAAGAAAAAATATTGTATTTTCCGAAATGAAATTTTAAACAAGTAAAAATTGCATCATAAATCTTCTCCAAAACCCAATAACCCGTCAGTCCATTTTCATTCACAACAAACGTCAGGTGCAGGATACGGAAAACAATAAGTCCTTTCGTTTTCCGTAAAATAAACGTCCACCATTGACTAAGATCTTGGTTATTGATCGCCAATCAGAGAAACACAGTGCAGTAAGAAATGCTTTGTTTAATATTAAGGAAAATTGAGCAGTGATAATCCTGATTGCAATTGTTGCTCATTCCTGATAATTTGGGAATGAATAATAAGGCAAGGTTTATCGAGCGATGCAATTAGATTATTTGAAAGAGAGGTGACAAATCTTGCAGATTTGAGTAAATTAATATGATAAATTAACTCGATAAAAATGTTTGTTTCTTTTTTTGCGTGCACGATCCATTACTAATGAAATTTCCAGAATTACTGAGTCAAAACGTAAGGAGTACTCTGCCGTTGCGTCAGCAGCAGTGGCTTTGGTAGAATTCTAAAGCAATGCTTTCAAAAATGTATATAAACACCAAATAACAAATATTCAACTTATCAATAAACGTACAACAGACAATAATTCCCCGCTACATCCAACCCGCGGTGAGATCGGTGGCATTTTTTCGCGCTTCGTCATCACGCGGACTTTGCTCGCGGGTCAAGTTTATCTTGGATTGCGTTTCGCGAATGCAGATTTATCGGCGACGTGCCCCTGGAGTGTGCCTGGATGACTCAGACGCGAGAGACCGTCGCGGAAGATTACCGAAAACAATGCCGGAGGCGTAGCCCGCGCTTGAAAAATAAACTTTCAACGTCGCCGGCTGATAAAATGTATCGTCTGCTTCTTCGGGTGTGAAGTCTCGAGGAATCAAAGTCTTTTAGGGGGCCTGGCGATTTTGCGATTGAGGTTGATAAGATATTGGCTTGCAATCTCGATGCTCTGCTTTTCCGTTTGCACAACGAGTTTTGTAGGCGTTCGGGCACTTTTGGGAATAAAAGTTTTATTACCGACAATCTTTTCTTTTTTTTTTAAACTTCTTTCCTGGTATGAAAATGTTAGCCGAAGGTATTCATTTAAAGTAGAAAAGAAGAATTTCCTCTAGGAATATCTTTATTCGAAAAGAAGAATAAAATTTTGAAAGGAAAGAAAATTCAAAAGAGAAAATTTATGTATGCATTCATTCTATCCACCTGAATATGCATTCTTTTGTTCAAACCCCGATTTCTGAGTAGAATTTGCTTCAAAAGGCGCGATCCTTTACATTTAATAAAAGGCCTGTGCAGACATACTATCTTAAATGCTGATAACGTATTCATAAATCACTTAGATGTATTATCCATTTTCTTCGAAACAAACCGACAATACTTCAAACTGATAACAAAATATATAAATTGCAAGCTCCTCTTCAACATCCTTCAAATCATCATCGCCGTCAGACCTCCATTTCAACAATTCTTTCCACAAATTCCTCTAATCGATCCCCCGCCGCAAAATCCAAACGAAACCTTTCATTTTCACCAGCATCCGATATCTCGAAATACGAAGTACACATATACGCAACGCAGCATTGGCGGTTTCGTCAGCTCGCAGGTGGCACGTTCGATTCGCGCGAGCGGCGGAGCGTCGAGCCTTCAATTAAGCGATCGTCCCCCCCAGGTGACGTCATGCGCAAAGGACGAAAAACTGATGCAACGAGGCGCTCGTGTGATATCCTCGTGCGTTTGTCAATAATGATTGCGAGCAACGTGAAAAAAAAGGGTCGATTTCGCGATGGAGGCTTGTTTTAAGGTGATGAGAAGCTGGGATTAATTAAATTTTTAATAAATCAAACTGCAGCGCCGAACAGTCTTTGAAATGCGTTTGAAAAACGCTCGGAGAAGGGGTATTTCGTATTTGAATGCACGTTGCGTCAGCTGAGTCAGGCTGACGCTCGAGTATCCTTCGCTTTCATTTGATAGAAGCCTTTGGGGGTAAACAATATTAAACAGCGAATTGTATCATGAATTTTTCAAATATTTTAGTTTTACGTAATCGCCGTTGCTTACTATTACAATAAAAATTGGATTTTTCGCGTTTTCCGCACATTCATCAGCAGACCAGTGAAATGCGATCCGAAGAATTGCATAAATTCGCGCCACAGTTTCGGCTCTCGTATATATCCAGAAATTATATCGCCCAAATCACCGAAACGTCGGGGCTCAAAATTTTCGAGCAATTCAGTTTTTCGGTCTACCCGCAACCAAAATCTCCCGCAATCCAAGCCACTGCAAAATCAGAAACGACGGGCCTCGTTGCACCAGCCACCGCCACCGCACGCAACCCGCCTTTCCCGGAAGCCAAGAGGGCTCTAAAACCGTCCCGCCGCAATCGGGCGAGCACGCGAGAGCTTTGGAAAAAAAGCGGCTCTCTCTCTCTTTTTTTTGCGACCTGCCGCGCGGGCGATCGATCGGTGTGCAGCGGCGGTGATGCGTGCAAGGTATGAGACGAACCGGTTTGCGCGGGCCGCGCCCCTTTTCTCTTGCTCCTACTTGTCGGCGCAGTGCTCCTGTTACGGCTCGGGGTCACTCGAGATGTCGGCGGAGTGCGACTGTTCTCTTTGACTTCGTACTTTGAGAGACGGAGGTTAGGAGTTGGAAAGGAAGATGATTCACTTTTTTTTAAAGATTTTGTAATAATTTTCTACAATTGTTTTATAATAATGTACAGCAGACTTAAAAAAGAAGTTTTATTGAAGTATTACTTGAAAAAAAAGTGATTTGTATTACGTTCAACATTCAATTCCGAAAATTCTGCATCGAGATAGATTGCGGCAGAAAGTGCTTTCTAAGTAATACTTCGAGTCACTCGTACAAATTAAATAAGATAACGTTTCAGTTTAATTCAAAGAAGATAAAAATACATCTAATTTCATTGCGAATCACACCCAATCCTTTCGCATCCTATTTACTCACATTTCCTTTCTTTCACAAACAACAAAATAAAGAGAAAAACCAATTGCTCAACGAGAACTAAAAGAATTTATCAGCAAACCTCCGTCGTTCCTCCCAGAATCGGCCACCGCCCGAAAATAGCCATCGCCTCTCTCGCAAAGAGAGAGCCGTCCGTCAAAATCGGCTCGCCGAAATTTCGCACGAGGCGTCATTGAGAAAGTGCTCGCGGCGCGTGAGCGGAAGGTAAAACCGACCGACCGACCGACGTGCCTCGACTCACGTGCGCCTTTTTTCGAGGAACGTCACGTGATCCTGGTCCAGCTTGCTACGGGGGGAAAGAGACATCGAGACGTTGTACGCGCAGGTCCGCACGTGTTTGGCCCTTGCCGTCCTTTTGCGTCATCCGCGAGCCGCGGACTCGACGGAACGTCCTTTCAGCGGGACGTGGGCTCGCTTTGAGGGATAATGGCGGAGGCTCGGGAGGGGGAGAGGACGGCAGATAATTCGTTCGATGGATTTCAACGGAGTTCCGTCTGTGGTAGATTTTGATTATTTTCTGAATAATTGCTTTGTTTTGAATTAATGACGCGTCTTTTTTGGAGTTGAACGCGGACAGAAACATTGTTTTATCTTTGCAAAATTTCAATAGAATATTAATGGGTCTTTTTAAGGAAATTAGTTCAAGCGTTTAAAAGTGAAAATTACTGAAGAGAGAAGATTCATTCATAACATTTTATTGAATTAAATTACCATTTTTTAACTTATTATTTTTGATTAATATTTTGCACTTTATTATTTAGCATTTTAAATATTCGCGTTGAACCAATGATCCATCACATTGCGTTTTAACCACGTTGCTTTTAACTCCTTCCCGTCCCATTACATTTTTTTAAGAGTGCCAAAAGTAAAAATGGTTCTTTTGATATTGACGCGTGCAAAATAAATTCTAAGAATGTTTTTAAGTAGACTTTTCTAATGATGGACATACAACAGCGGCACCGTAATTCCGTCCATCTGCATCAACAAAACGCTAATAATAGGAAGCTGTTATAAGAACTGCGAAGACGCGCGTGTTTGCTTTCGCGAAAAAGATAAATACGCTAATTGAGAAAAGTTTTACGATCCAAATAAGCAATAACAGTTGAATTAAAAACAAGTATCGCAATCGAAAACAACGAACCACGCTCTTCTAAATAAAAACTTTAATTACAAAATAAGCTAGTTATTTGCAAAAAAAAACGGCCTCGTAAAAACCTGGATTTACAAGTGTCAATTAAAGTACTAAAAAGTCGGATTGTACGCCGCTTTTCTCGCACTTCAATCCTCGCGAAGCCGTAAATTAAAAAAGCACCGCCAACGAATCTCTCGAGTGCTCCTCTCGAGCGAAATGTGGTAAGTATATCGTTTAGGAATTCCGCAAAATCCACGGGAGACTTGTAGAGGAATGTAGAGTACGATCTTCCATTCATGAGCGACGCACCGAAGGGCCCGCTTTGACACCAATCTAATTTGAAGCAATCGAAGGGGCTTTATCAAGGGACGTTGCACCGAGGCTCTCGAGAGAGCTTTTTTAATTCGTTTGTGAGGCGGGTGTGCAATTAAAAACTTGGTTTTTACGTTCTTTTTTTTCTTACACTGACAAGAAAGTTTAGTAAAAATTATCATCCTGGCTAGTAATTAAGGCCACCACAGACTGACTATCAAAACCAAAAAAATGACCATACTTTACTAATTTTTACCATACTGTCTAGTAAAGATTAAGATTATTTGTAATTTTTACTATATTTCTTCTCTCAATGTAAGGAACGAATGCGTAATTACATTGAATTTATTTAGATTTATAAAAAGGACCCCCGCAAAATCCTTGCGAGTTTTCGGTTTCGGCGGAATTGGCTGAATTTCTGGTACATTGTACAGTCCAACTGAAAATAATTAAAACTTATTATATTCCTCTCAACATATCTTCTGTTTCATATTTATAGAGCGCTGATTTTCTTCGAAATATCAGCTTGCATTGTGCATCGATTACTTGGAGATGCAAGCAGACGGAGATGAAATGTGAATACCGTTTATCGCTGCTCATTTAGTATTTAAAACACTTCTAGGAATTCATTGCGATAAATAATATACATATAACGTGCCGTGTATAAAATGGACTTCGATTGTCAATTGTCCTACATTGCGCAATACTTAAAACACTTTCTTTTTTTTTTACTTATTAAGTTGTTTATATATACGCCTCTATCATTATATCGGCATACAATTTATGAAGATTCGCATTTAACACTTTTTTATGCACATCGCTGATACGAAGTAAACAGATTCCAAATAAAAGAAAAACAAGAAATTGAAATTAAAAAATGAAAAGCTTTAAATACGGACCTGCGAACAGGAAATACCGTTTTCCTCTGCAGGATACGAAACTTAGTTTAAGGATATATTGCATTATATACTCACTCTGAAGCGTTCTGTATGTTATGTTAATTATGTAACACTGGATTAATAAATACAAAATTTTTAAGAGTATATTATTTTAAAAATCTAATGTGAGCGTCCTAACTAACATCATTCGATTTTAAATATAAATTGCACTCAAAAGCATTGAGTAACTTCATGCCTGAAAATTCACTTCCTCCAGATTATAACCTGCGAACATCAATATGGAAAACAGCCAGTGCAGCGCGGAGAAGAGTGAAAAAGTAAACATTCGTTATCTATATACGAACTGCTTTGAATACGACCGCAAGGTCGCGCTTCACGTTTGAGGTGAATATTCTGTTTTGTGAAGCGAAAGGGAAAATAAGCGGAATAAATAAAAAGACAAACTTGTCAATACAGCCGATATTGGTTCACGCATATCTGAATAAAATCTTCGATTGTAAAAACTCCCACAAGACATTTTAAAAAGACCACAGATAAACCTGAAATTAATAACAATGTATACCCGAATCAAACGATCCTCCTTCAAACTTCGCGATCGGCAAATCGAGCCGTCCGTCAAAAGTCACGAAGCGAAAAGAAGTTAATCTTATCAGCCGACAATCAACATCTTCCGACGCAGCGAATATTAGCATTGCAATCAGGCGAGCTCTCGAGAGCAGCGTAACGAGGCGTTGAATTTCGTAATGTGGAAAGACGAGTTCGGCGCGGATAACGATTTTCTCGGATGGCGCCGCGCATAATGGCTCGACGAACTTCAAACTCGGGTCGCAGCGTCGCTAATTACTCGCTCTTGGCGCACTTGGGGAGTTTTCGTGGGTCTTGATATGAAGATCGATTATGGACCGTTCGTCGAAAGCTGATTTGGAATTTACGAGGTAATTCGGCGGAGGATTAATGAATTCGTCGAAGCTGAGTTATTAGTATAAAGTGAAGTATTTTGCGGAAATAAAGCTGAGAGCTTCTTCATGTCGGTTTTATCATAAGAGTTGGATGGGCGTTCTCCAAAAAGAGAATCCAGGAGATTCAGACTACGCGAAATAGAAGCTTCAATAAATAGATACCTTGGAATTTCTAAGCAGTAGTTGAAAGGAATCTCCAAAGAATACATTGTTCTTTGAAGAAACTAACTTTTCTATATTAAGAACATGTCAATTGGTGCTAAATAAAAAGTTTACCCTTCCCTTTAAAACCACCTACATTTTATCCTCCCAATAATCAGTGACTCACGCCACCTAAGAAGCATCATTACCCAGCAAAACGTCCGACCACCAATCCATCCAGAACCCATCGACGTGCACCTCGGTAACCTACGTCGAAACGCAGCCTCTAATCAAAGCGCGACCAGCTCGATAGAAAAGAAAAAAAGGGATCGCTCGCGCGATCGACGGAACGTCGCGATAATCATCTCGCGTGCCTCGTCGCTTATTACGTCGACTCCAGTCCAGTCGCCGCGGTAAGCGGATACGTATATTCGTTTCCCCGCGCGGTGTCGCTTTACGGGCCGATCGCGAGATCGATTTGTCGTCCGTCCGACGGCTCGGATGACGGCGGCGGGGGGGGGGCCTTCCTTTCCGAGAAATCGGTGGCAATCGATCGATTTGCTTTGTGCGTCGTTGGTAATGTTCGCGGGTGAGATCTGCCGAAGGTAACGAAGACGCTGGCAAGGCAGTTTTTTGTCGCGGCTCTTGGTTTAATGGACTGAGACTGACGCAAAACAGTTTTTCTTTTACGAGGCGCGTGTAGGGTGCCGGCGAGTGCACTCTTCTCGGTAATTAATGTTCTCGTAATGAGCTTTTTTTAGATCGCGCAGAAGAGCGTTTCGTGTGTTGTTTACAAAAAATTTTCCAATCTTCGAAAATGAGTTTACGAAATTGCGTTCGGTTAAAAGAATGTCATTAAAATTGATTGGAACTTTTGTATCCCAATAAAAACGTAGCGCAAAACTAAGTTGAGTAACGTTAATTTTTCTCAACAAAACTCGTCGCACCAGTTTTCAATAAAAATTCATCCTTCCTCCGAGAGAGAGCCGCAAAGGAAGACGAGAAAAAGCCCTCCTTATCAGCCTCGTAAGCCTCCCAAAATCATCGCCAGAAGCTTTCCCGAGAGCGGCGTCGCGCGTCAGCGGCTCTGCGTCGTCGGGCTGACGCAATTAACGCACTCGGCCGCATCACGTGCCTCTCGAGAGAGAGAGCCGCTTTTCTGTTCTGCGTCGATCGCCGGAAGGAGGATATATATGTGTGTGCGCGCGCGCGCGCTGCCGCGGCTTTATTTATAAAGCGGGGTCGCAGAACTTTTCAGGAATATTCTTCCTCCCGCCGGGAGGCTGTGTTCTCGTTTTTGTGCGAGATTTCGCCCGGCTCCGGGGAGGTTTTTCAGAGATGGTTGGGATCGTAGTTTTTGAGAAAGGTTTTTAGTTACAAGCGATTATTTTATTTTATTGCGATTAGTCGTTTAGTTGAGAGGAAAAGCTTTGCCGAGCGAAGAGTTAGTTATAAATAACAATATTCGTATTAAGAATATTGAAGTGCAGCATTTCAATTTTTCTTTTCGCAGGTTTTGGCTTAATTTTATAAAAAAAAATCAACATCATCAATTGACACATCGATGTATACATCGTTGCATAACTTGGGCGCCGGTGACGCGAGGGTTTTTTACTCCACGTTTTCAATGACTCGCTTTAATAAAAAGCGCGAAGTTAGCAATTGTAAAGCAAACGAACTAAAAATCGTAATGTCCGACACGCACATATTGACTAAATCATAATACTTATGATCGACAACGTGACAGAACTCGGTATTAAATTTTCATCGGCATACACTTTTAAGTTCTATACTTACAATCATGCGATACTTGTAATAAACGAATTAAAGTGCATGAATTGACAACGCGGCCAGTGCTTTCGAGGAAATGCCATCAGCTGTATTGCGAAACTTTATGCTAATATTTGCGCTAAAAAATGTCTCTCCGACAGAAATTTAATAACTGCGCAATTCCGCAGATTTATTTCCATATGAAAAGACAAAATTCTAACATTGCTAAAACTTCTGTTTCCTCAAATATTTATTCCTATAAGCTTTATTGCGTATCGATCAGTTATCGCTGTTATCACTACGTAATAAAGCATAGTGCCCACGCCGATTGCATAACTTGCAAACTACTTGCACATCGATGTGCGCGAGATTCACTCTGTGTCGCGAGAATAAGCCTCGAAAAACCGGCCAGGAAGTGAATTTAAAAAAAAAAACTAATAACTTTAATTAGGATTTGACGATTATGGTTGGGGAAATTGAAATAATTGCCTTTTAAGCGAATTGAGAGAATTTTAGCGCAAATGTGACTCGTGTTATCTGCAATGAAAATAGATGTACAGGGAAAAGTAGCGGTGACAGTACACATTAGATAAACGCGACAAAAGGAAACCAAAAGTGCGTCAATGTATAAAAATAAGATATTTTATTATCGTGAATTCTAGGTATATTAGTTAAAAAATCATTAAAATATTTCAAACGACCTTTTCTTTTAATAATTTATCAAAAAAATGTTCAAATGCAAATTGGCCATATAATCTCATTTCGTATATAAGATATAAAACTGAAATAAAATTTTTTGCTCTGCATATTTCATTGAATCATTTTATGCAAATCCGACCAGAATCTGCATAATTAGAGGCTTTTCGTCCGGAATTCCGTGAGAAACTCGAAAGTATAAAGCGACTTTTGAAATAGCATTTACATCCGACGCTTTTCAAAGACTGAACTTTTCAAATTCGTGTACTTTTAAAATAAGGTTACTCGACTCTCCTTTCCATAATCAACGTTACTCGAGGTTTTTTTCTAAACAGTCATAAAGCCCAAACGCGACAACGAAGTTGACGACGAGCCTCGAACTTCACAAATCATTTTTATTCAATTTTTCGTATTTCAGATAAAACTGAATTATCATCTTTCGAATAACCTCCGGCGAAACAGCTAAGCGAGGCAGAATGCGAGGAAACGGAAGGAAAACAATTGCGCGCAAACGTGCCGCGTTATCTATAATGCAGACCGCCGCACGTGTTTGGCCGTGTAAAACGTGATGTGGCGCGGTTTTATTTTCAAATATAAATCCGGCTTTTCGTAACGGTTGCGTTGTGCGTATTATTCTATCAGAATTGGTATATATATATCTTATTTTTCTATTGAAAACGAGATTTTATACGTAATAAGTAAAATAGATGGCGATTTACGTAAATCCAAAAAAGCAGTATTTCTTTTTTACTCCGTCTCACGAAGGAGTATCTAATGAATCGGATGGCGTGAAGCTGTCTACTAAAACTTGGGTACTCGCACGCGGAGGCTTAATATAGTTCGCGATGGATTCCTATTTTAAAATTGCTAAGCGTTAAACCGAGCTTTTAAAAGATGGAAGTGTGTATAGAGCGAAAGAAAAGACGTGATTTATGTTCTTTTACACACCTGAATATTACGTTGCGCTCTGCTTTATATTTATAGAATCAGTCGTGAATGAGTATTTTTCTCATCTTTTTTTTTTCAAAGAATTTTGAGCTTTCATTTTTGGTGGTTTGTATTTCGTTTGGATTACACGGAATGATTTGTATATGTTTTCTTTTGTTATTTTTGAAGAAAGACGACGAATTTTCGTTGAGATTCGTGTGGACGAACTTCGTCTTAGACTATATATTTGGAGTTATGCAACATATGAAGTTCAATAAATTGTGTAATAAAATTCTATAAAGGCAGAGTTCAACGTTTTTTTAACGAACCAACGTAACGATCGTGATTTAAGAGGTTTATTTTTAAGAGTCGCTGATTTAAGACAGATATTTATGGAATATGAATTTGACTCTTACAGAATCTTGATTCAAACAAAATAAACAAAGAAAGGCAAAAAACGCTGCTAACGATTGAAAATAAAGCACGCATTGTACTTCAAATTCTAGTTAACATAATAGCTTCAATAGTTCTAGCAGCCAACGAAGATCTTTCACAAAGAACAAAACGAGAAGACTAGAAGCTGAAGTCTCTCGAATTCAGTTGGGGGATAGTTCAAGGTCCCTCTTACCCGCAATTAGAAGCGCGGTAAAAGGTCCTGCGCGCGCGCAGCTTAGGAGGCTAACACAGTTTTGAAACTACTGCGTGGCTTAAGGCGCTTTGATCATTGTCTGCCCGAAGTCTGTGTAGATTATTGAATATAGCACTTCGGTATATTGAAATTTTCGATTACGAGGTCTTAAATCATTTTCTTTTTAAGTTTCAGAAGCCGATGTACCAATAGATATTTTGAAACTGTGATCTTTACAGATTAGAGGTGTTTTATGGTTTTCGGGAAGGTTTCGGGAGCAGTAAAAGAGTACATGTTAATAGAGTGTCGAAGATAAAATTTTATTTTATAGTTTACATTTGCATCTTTACTCTAAGTGAAAATGTACCTGATGTAATTGTAACTTTTTAAGAGCACTTTGAATATGCAAATTTAGAATATAAATAAAGGGGTTTAATGTAGGACCTATAAAATTTAAGTAACAGACTTGGATAATGGTGATATTCTGCATAACTTCTCATGGAAAATATCTACCTAAATTCTGTAATACTAATTTCAGTTTTGTAAATTTTTATGCAACAATTTTCATGTCTAGTATTTTCTCTCCAAATGGATTGAATTTTTTAAATATCAAAATAGAATTACAAATGTGGAGTGATCAAATGGATTATAAAGTATTACAGATTCGGGTAGATTTATGATTATGCTAATGAACGCAAACTGGATGCCACATTAATATTACATACTGAAATTTTAACGCTACATTTTAAAGGAAAGTTAATGAACGCATATTTAAAAATTTTCCAGGCTTGATTACGAGCATCGCTTTTCCTCGAGCATTTTTCTCATTGTGGCAGTTTCCTCGATATCCGTGTTACAAAATTTTTTGGAATTTCCAATAAATTTTTCCTTTAAACTTTATGTAATTTTATTCTTTTATATTAATGTTAGGTAAATGTAAATATGTAATAAGATATAAATTTCGAAATATTTGATTTAAATATTTGATTTATGTTATGAAAGAAACGCTTAGGTATTCATAAAAACTGAGGGTGATGACCTTTTTAATGTATTATTATAAAGACTTGTATAAGTAAAAAGTTGTTAAATCTAATAAAGAATACATTACATGGTTGTGAATTGCGCATTGGAATTGTAGTTAATACAAAGTTCGCGTTTACTTATTTCGATTTAAAGTTAATTAATTAAAAATAGCAATTGATATTCAGTTATGTAATGGGTAAAAAAATTTTCTTTATACAATTAATTTCTTTTACTTTCTAGAATGCAGTTTAGATAAAATATTAATGAACAAATTGCAAAATCTTTTGACTATCGTGTAAATCAAGAACTTTTTTCCATTTCTAGAAATTTCTAAAGCAAACGAAAGGAGAATTTTTGGAACTAAATTTGAATACACAAAGAATATTTAAATTGATTCACGGTACTAGCTTTTGTTGTTATGACCTTCATATTCAAATTTGAAAATAAAAAGCTAACTGGAGGAAGTTGGTATAGAACTTTGGAAGTAAGTCTGCAAATACCCAGTTCTAAAAATGTACGTACAATTACCATTGAAATATCATTCACTGTTGCCTAAAACAAGAAACTAAAAAATCCCAGTACCCTAAAACGTGCAATAAATCGATTTCTAACTCGTACAGGTTCATTCATTTTTTGAATCAATTGCACTCATTTCAGTGCTTTCAACTTCGTTTACTCTCATTTTCCTCAGATTTTAACGCATTCAATAACGGAATGACTCACGAGTCATTAAAACTCCTTCGGTAAACAATTCCTCGATTATCGGCAAAAATGTTACGAGCTGCCGCAAAAACGGAGTCAATCGCGCGGAAAAAAAAAGAATTTCCGCGGCTTATCGAACACGTGCCGGAATCGCTCTCCGTCGATACGGGCCCTTGACTCGACGGCGTCTGTTTACGTTTTTCTTCTTCTCCTTTTATTCGGCTTTTCTCCCCGCGAGCTTCTTCGCTCGAAATTTCGAATCGGCGCCGTTTAAAATAGCTGGCTTCTTTTTTTTATTCTTCGGAGCGCGCATTTGAATTTTAAATTCGGACACGCGCGATCAGTTGCTCTTTTTGTGGAATGCCTGAATTCGTTCGGCGACGCTTTATTTTTTGGAGAGAAAAGAGGAGAGTCTGTTGGGTGCTTTCGGTTGCGATGCTATACGTCAATGGAAAAAATTGTATAAATTTTTTGACAGTTCGTAAGGATTATGGAAATTTTTTGTCTTTTGTGCTGACGTAATTATAATCTTTTGAACTTCTTATCTTTAATGTTTGTTTATAATCAGGTGAAACAAGATATGACACTGTGAAAATATAACGATTTCATTGAAATAATCTTTTCCGAGCTGAACTAAAGAAATTTAGAAAGGCTTTCTTTTTGCAAAATAACACTGCCTCAATAAGAAAAGCCTTGCTATTCTTTATTAATGCTAAAACTAATGAATCAAAACAGACAATTATTCTGAAATTAGTTTGACAATTATTTCGATATTATTTAAAAATAAATCGACAAATTTTAAAACTCAAACGACCAAACATATCGCAAAAATCATTTAAAACACGCTTAATCCGCAACGTTTTCCATATGTTCTCTGAAACTTGACAAAACGACCAGAAAACAATCCTTTATTCAAAATCCCGCTCTTCCCAACCGATAAACAGCCCGAGCAAGTGTTTATTTACCCCGATCACCCGCGACCCGGTAGACTTTCCCACCAAAAATTCCCCAAGCCCCTTTCCGAGCCACCGATAAAACCTCGAAGAAAAAAAAGCAATCGTAAAACAGACTCACAGCATCGTCCACCACCGGGTGAGTAGTATCGCTGACGACGGTCGGCATCTTCCAGAAATCCTCCCTGATCAAGAAACTTACACTGAGTTTATACACTTCCCGAAAGCTCGCGCGAAGACCAAGATTCAAGATACACGTGAGTGTCGCGCGCGATCGAAGGCGTCTGATCGGGGGGGCCTCTCCGAGAGCGGCTCGCGGCTCGCGGGAGATAGAACGAGCCGCGAACGAGAGTCGGTGGGGAGAGGAGAGAGAAAACTCGTCCGCCCGGAGAAATGCCGGCCGGGTAACACACGAATTCGCCGCCGATCGCGGATGTGCCGCAACCGGATTCGAGAGGCTGGAATGCCTTGGGGAGAGAAAGGGTTCGAGATAAACGCACTGCTTATTTTTCTTTTTTTTTTTTTTTGTTTGGGAAATGGTGCGACTGGTTTCTTTGTTCGAGGGCTGATATGGTCGAGGTTTGATGGGTTGGTTTCAATTTGTCGGGTTGGAAGGAAACATTTGTTAAATTATAATTCATTTGGATAAATTGTCTAATCGCGTTTTTTAATTATGAAGTTAATAGTTTCTTGCAATGATGAAGTTTCATCTTATATTCTGTAAGTTTATAACGCTTTTTTAAGCAAAATGATAAAGTTTTAGTATTTAATTACGAAAAATGAATCGCATTTCAAAAATAAAGTAATCTTTAAAAAAGTTTTATTGATTAACGCCATATAAAGCCTTCTTTATTAAAAACCAAGCTGTCATGAAATTCAGTAGAATCAGTTCTATGAAGACATTTAAAATTTTAAAGTCATCGTAAAAAAAGAAGATAATATTAGTAATTACTTTTAAAATAAAAAATTTTATCATAAAACTGTTCTTTATCTAATTGCTGTAATAATATAAAGATAGTCGTGTCTATCTTTACAAGTTTAGCGTCAAAAATTGAAATGATCATTGCTGCAAAATTAAAAGCAAAGATTTTTAAACAAAAACTTATTTTCAAGCGCTTTAAAAACAACGAGATTTAACTATCAGGTATAAGCAATGACGTAAGTGCTCTTTTGACGTAAATTTAATTAAGGGACAAATTTTTTTTCTTTGTACATTTTTTATTCTAGTTATGTTACATCCTTCGGTCTGAGTATTAGCGGCTTAAATTAATTATTGTTCTCTACGCGTTTTCTAATATTGTAGGATTATTTTTGTGAGAAATGAGTTTCTCGATTCTGGTCTCTAAAAATTCGGTGATCAGTTTTTGAAAATCTGTAAATGTTGATAAGAGTTCTGTAGAATAAATCGCCATATTCTATACTCTGCATTTTAATTTAAAACATTATGATATAAGAACAAAGAATGTTTGTACTCTACAATTTTTATGTTTGAAAGATAATTTCGTTCTGCTTAAGATAGAACAGTTGAAAAAACTTTAATAACGTTTTATAAATTAGCATTATGATTATGTCAATGCTCTAAACATGTGATTTATTAATGACTCATTTAATCATTTAATTGTCGTGCATATATACATTCTTTAATTATTTTACATTTTATCTTCATGCGTAATAACATGTTAATTTATATTAATAAAACATTTTTCTTTAGATTATCTGAAATTCTTTTTCTCTTTTCATATTATTTATTCCCTTTATTGTATTTAAAACTATATAGAGGATTTAAAATTTTTAAAGTTAAATGAAACTTGAAAGTTTATCAATGATCAAGTTTTAGATGAAATGAGAATATTATGCAGCTATAAATCAATGACAAATATTAATATTTTGTATTTATTTTCTTTACTTAAAATTTAAGGATTTCCTTATTGTCTTAATTTAAATTTAATTGAGAATATGTATTTTAATTGCAATAAAAAGAAACTTTAATAACATTTTAGTTTATAATCACGGCAAAATAGTACAATTAATAATAAAGCGAGCGATTTCTTTGACCTGATATTGTCGATTTCACTCAAAACAGACTTATCTTTGATTTGTTATTATCAGTTCAAGGTTCATTTCTTCATGTTCCATTTAATTATCAGCCCTTGCCTCAATTCGTACGTCAGTAACTTTAAGCGCTCTACTTTTACTTCCGTTAATCTTGTCATTTTTCATGATAAGCATTTGACAAATTTTCTCACGAACGTCTGCAAGTTTCGTAAAAGAATCAAGGAACGCTGAAAATCTCTCATTTCCGTTGGTGGTACCTAAAGATTTAGTAGGCTCAAAAAGAATTTCTGCGCAAACGTTCCACGGCGACGAAGCGAAGAAAAAAGAAGCAAAGATACGGTGCACGCATTTGTATCCGCGGAGTAAAAAGAATTCATATCCGAGCGGTTTCGAAATAATCTTTACGACGCCTTATGGGTCGCGAGACTCGTCGTTAATTTGTATTGTAAAATGAAACGCGTTAAATTGCTCGTAAGTCCGCTGTGGTAAAACGATATTGCGGGTTTCTCGGGATTATAAACGCGTCACGTGAATTTTTATCAAGACGCATTCATAATAAAGACATAAATTAATAATTTTTTAAATTACAAAAGATAATTTAGTATTTTACGCATTTAAAATTGTAAGTTTTTATTGCCCTACTGTTGCCTTATATAACGTTTGTTTTGTATTTTTATTTTTTTGTTAAAAAGAGCAATATTATAGATACAGAGTGTTGGTAAAATATTTTTTATTTTGGAAGAATAGTATATTCGTACGTACCATAGGGAGGAAAAGTATTGCCTCGCCTTCAGATCGGGTGTCAATTTACACGAGCTGTGAGCTTGCCATTTTACTTCCCAAGGTGCCGTATACTATTTTTCTGCTCGACGTTGCCGGAAAGCGGCAACTTCATTTTCAAAATGTTGACGTTTTCCGGCCGGAGGGTAGAAAAGTAAATTCCCACGAGCTTATTTAAGAATAGAGTCTGATTTTAGTTTCGTTTCATACACTGAGAGAATTTTCGAGTAGAAATTGCCTCCTAAATTAGGCTGATCACAGGATAATGCGATTTTCTGGATAATATTTAACCCCTTTTAGGATAAAATTTACTCAAAATTAGAATAAAAATTACTCAATTAGGAGTAAATATTATTTTAAAGGGGGCTAAATATTATCCAGAAAATGGCATTGTCCTGCGATCAGTCTAATTTAGGGAGTAATATTTTTACTCAAAAATTCTCTCAGTTTAGAGATATTTAAAATATTTATTGAGCTTAAATTGAGAAAGTAAACAAATCAGTGGAATTATCCCTTTAATATGTATTTATTACGAATAATATTATATTAATTGTATCAATTGTAATTAATTTACATGCTTTAATTGGCATGCAGTTTAAATGAGTCTCAACTAACAGCGAGTTTCAACAAACAACAATTTCAATTCTAATTTAAAGCGTAACCAACATAAATCCACAAATATCCTGCAATCCCGCCTCTCCATCAGCGTAAAATCGAACCAGCCCATAAAAATTTGATTACCCGCCCATTTACCCCAATTTCGAAGAACGGCACCCCCTTACGCAACCGAGTTGCGTCGTCGTCCGTAACGCAGTTTCGTCCGCGGCGCTCGCTCAAAAAATTGCCTTCCCCGCTGCCCGAATTCGATTATCGGCGGTTGCGCGACAGCGATCCCGTCGGCTGGAGGCGGTTGCCGCCTCGAAACGAACACACGTGGGTTTCAGGCATTCGGGTGGGTGGAACGCGCGGCGGAAGCGAGGCTTTGTCGCGGAGATGTGTTACGCAAGAGTCGATTCGGGTGAAAGGAGGCAGTTGGGTAGTTTCTGGCTAGCTTTTTGACGTGATTCTGATTTGGTGGCTTGTAGCTCGGGGCTTTGAGCGTTGTTTTATGCACGTTGGTTTGATATTCATCGACAGTCGAAGCTAATGCATTTTCCTCTATAACAAATTCACCCCTGCTGTTAAGTGCTTTTGATCATTTGGTTTTAGTTATTTCCAATAATTATTAAATAAATTTGTTTAATTGTAATATAATACAGGTTTTAACGCAAAAATTTTAACTTATCGATCAAAATTAATTTATTTTTATTTTACTTCAATATTAGAACTGTCTATTATTCCTTTTCGAAATTGCCTTAAAATTGCAAACTCAAAAAAAAATGCCGAGCCAACTCGCGCTAATACCAAATTAAACCCTCCCAGAATTTTTCTCCACGCAAGCCTCCTCTCATCCCTCGAAAAGCCTCATTACCAACTCCAACATCCACACACCTCCTCGGCAAAGTACAACAAAGCCTTCAATTTCCCTCCGACAATAACGGGGCATCGCTAATTCCCGGTAACCCCCGACTACCTATAATGCAGAGTCGGAAAATACCCCCGACGCAAGACCGTCTCCCGCCGCCGGCTGAAAGTCGCGGGTGCGAAGCTCGCCGGGGAACGCCACCGCGCGACCTTGAACTCGGCGCGGCGCGCGATCGATTTGAATCCCGGTGCAGCGCCAGGCTGGAGCCACCCCCGACTTGGGGGGGCGGCGGCGCCGTGTGGCCGAGGGGCTTTTGCGGATGCGGGACCGGATTTGGGATTTTCGTCGGAACGATATTGGACGGCTGGTGGGGATTCGCGCTGTGTTTGTGGATTTGAGATGGTTGTATTTAGGAGCTATGATGATTTTGGATGGGAATGATAGTTTTGAGGTTAAGTTACATTATTTAAAATTTTATAGAGTCAAATGTATTATTTTTTGATACTTTAAAGTGATTATAACGAATAAAGTATACAAGCACTGTTTGAAATTGTTACTTTAACTTTTCAAAATTTTCCTATTCTGCTAGAATTGAGTTTTTTATTGTTAGCACCAGCAATAAAAGAAAGTGTAAAGAAAGATTAAAGCCTCAATAAAACGAAAACAATTTCAGCAAATTTTAGTACGACACGAAAGGCCTTAAAATATTTGAACCTCCAATTTCGAAAAGTATTTATCTCCATCTATATGCATGTTTTTACAGTTCGGAATAACTACTTTACTATAAGTATGCGAAAATAGACCATTTACCGGACCTATAGGTAATAGAACAAATCCATATTTCTTAATTGCATCTCTCAATCAATACTGCAAGAGCAGCATTAAATTTCCATTTCCAATTGCCAGCTAATTCATTTTCCACTGTTTTCGCAGCAAATTAACCCATTAGCCTCTGTAAAAAAATTTGCTCTCTCGCTCGGACAAGATTTTCGTTAAAATTGTTTTAACATTCAAACGACCTTTACTTTCTAATTTAACTAATAAAACTAAAAATATTAAAGAACAAATTCACTTAAAAAGCAAAATATTGCATCTTATTAATACAGAATTCCTCCTAAATGCAACAGCCGCCATAATACATCTAACCTAATAATAAATCCAACTCTATCCAATCACTCATCGGCGCTTTACTCCGCTCCCTTCCCTACATCATTCACGCGATCGCGCCAATCAAAATCAATCCCCATCGATTAAAAGCCCGCACTCCGCGAGATCCGTCTCGAATTTCGGCCCGGCAGGCGTGTCGCTTTGCCCTCTCGCGTGAACGGCCTCTTACCTGTGACGTCACCGCTAAACTTGACCCCTCGGCGGCAGCTGGGGCGGCGGCGGCGCCCCCGCCGCCCCCGGGCCCGTCCTCGTCCGACGACTGCGCCTGCAGCATCTGCTCGCGCGTGCAGCACTTGCAGAGCCTGCCGAGGAGCGAGCCGCGCTTCTTCTTCATGGCCGACTTCGCTAGGACGCTGATGTGTATATCCGTCCGGCTCGGCACCTGGGGCCGCACTTGGAAGAGAGCTCGCCGAGGGAGAAAGCTGCTAGGGGCGGCTGAAGTTCAGGGGCGCGCGCGCCAGCGCAGGAAGGACAAGCCGGCCGACGGAGCGCCGCGGGCTTTATGTAGGGGGCGGAAGCGGGCACCGGCGCACCCACGGTGGGAGGACGCGATTATTAGCCTCTTTCGGGAGAGGGAGGTTTACGGTCGCGGGTTTAGAGCGACTGGTCACCGTAGTAAACGGATTTAGATAAGGGAGCTGTGGCTGGGGTGGGAGACGGTTTTTTAGGAGGAGAAACAGGTTCGGGTGAAAGTTTGTACAGTTTTGAGGAATGGGGAAGCAGACGGTATTATCGTGTTTCAGTATAAATTCAGTATCAATTTTAAATAGAAACTCTTTTTCCGCACGGAGAAAAAGTCTCAGTAAAAATTACTATACACAGACTGCCAAAGCCCAAAAAATGACTATACTTTTTAGTAAATTTTAATGAAATTTTAGTAAAAACTTGTGTAATTTTATTAAATTTTCCTGAAATGTCAATAAAACTTACTAAAACGAATGGTAATTTTTTGGGTTTTTGCAGTCTGTGCTTGCACTACCTAAAAGTTTAGTAATTTTTATTGAAATATTTGTAATTTTTACTGAAATATTTCTCTCCCTGCGTGTAAAAGAAGGAGGAATCTGTTTTATTTAAGTGAATTTATGAAGGTTTAAACGTTATTAACACAAATTGCTGTAGTTGAATATATATATAGTTCTCTATTCGGAGTAAATTCTCGGTTATAAAATTTATAAATTTACAAAGAAGCTTTTTCTTCGTAATGGAAATGCACAATTTGCAAAATAGTAAAATTTCAGTATACCCATGCAACAATTTTCATGACTATTGATTCGTGCAGTAAAGTATCTGTAAATGACATACCTTACTTGCACGTGCCGTTTTTTTTTAAAAATTACTCATATCTATATATCTACCTACGTATGCTTTAGTACAAGTTCTAATTTTATTTTGCTGTAAATGCTACATTCATCAGAATATTATTTTGAATTTCAATTTAACTATTGCAATTGTAAACTATTTATAAACTCGAAAAATTACAAAATTTTAAATAATTCTTCCAGAAAATCTTTATACACCCATTGCTTCAATCGAAAACAATATTTTACTGCTCTCTTCGCAAATGCGAAAATGAAAATTTAATTGAAATTTAATTGAACGTTCAATTAAAAAAAAAAAACGCCGCGGTACACGTGACCCGCCGGCAGATAAATTATTCTTCCCGCATTCCCAACACTCTTCCAAGTCAGCCGGTCGGAATAAAATTACCGCTCCTAAGCGTATCAATTAAAAAATAATTGTGTATAAGGAAACCCATCCAGACAAGTGACAAACGACCTCTCTCGGAGCGGAGAGGAAATTAATTCAATCGCGCAAAACGATCCGCGAGGCGCGAGATCCGATTAAGCTCAACGCGCTCAATACGCAGCCGCCTTATCCGATGGAAACGCGGGACTATACGTCCGATCGGCGACATCAAAGCCCGTCACGCGAACGAAGGAATGAGGCAACTGCGTCCCGTGTATTTCTGGTTTACTACGACGCGCCGACAGGCGCCTTCGACGCGCTGCTGCATCCGACACGTAAGAACGAGAAAAAGGGAGAGATGGAACTGCGACGAAGTCGGATTTGAGTCACCGGCCTTGGGAGTTCAACGTCTAGCCTGCCGCTCGATCGCCAAGAATGACCGGCGCGCGCTTTGGCCAAAGTGCACGAGTGCAGCTGACCGCCTGCCGGAACCTTTGGCGCGATCAGCTGATTCGTCGGCTACGCGCGCTGTACGTCGAGTGTGAATATACGCGTGTAGGGGAGACCCGGGTAAGATGGACACCCCCCATTATTTCTAATATCGCTGTTTTGAAAATTCCCAAATAAATAAAGTATATTGTGTGTCTCACGGTCATCAAAGTTTCAGTAGATGCGCGCTGCTCGAGGCAATAATATCGCCTAGAAATCAAAACATTGATTTTAGTC
>JAWWML010000062.1:24072850-24127786 GCA_035047165.1 Ormyrus rosae
TGATTATATTTTTCTTTCTTGAATCCATTTTTTATTCGATTTTCCTTAAGGGGTCCGTCTTGCCCGGGTCTCCCCTACCTGCTTGAAATTGCTAACAATAAATTGTTTCGCGGTGCATACTATTTATTAACTGAAACAATGTACGATTGAAATAAAAATAATATATGATTAAAATAAAAGCTGCACTAAACGTAATATAACCACTTAGTAATTGCAATTTCTTAATTTTTTTGTCAAATTCAATTTTGTTCAAATTAATTTTGATATTTTGAATGATGAATCATTTAAAAAATCATCCTACGTGTCATCGAAGAAGCATTTACTTAAAATCAGCTGATATCAAACTACAGAATGAGGTCAAGCGGCGTTTCTGGACCCGAAGAGCGCGCGATAAATTTTGAGCGAGCCAATGACGCAGATCGCGTCTCTTGTTCCCCCGAAGAAAGTTTAATTGCGAGCGATAGCCAGCAGCTGCGATCATGAATGAATCCATGCCGTTTCGTTCTATATCGTCGCTTCATTGTTTTGCCGCTTTCTGTATACGGACCTTCTGCGCAATTTGCCTTTATTTTAAACGTATTTTACGTTTGCGATTGAAATTTCGAATTTTCTCCAACAATTTTTTATGAAGAGGAATAATATTTTAAAATATTTTCTTCTTAATTTTACCCCGTATTTATACACGATTTTGATTAATTTACGGGCAATCACCCCGTATTTACACACGATTTTGATTAATTTTTCGTTTTGTCTATTTTGTCAACACAACCCTGATGTGCATCCTCGCGCGACTAAATATCGCTTTCGCAATCGAAGCTTGCAAGCCCGCTGCGCATCTCATTGTCACCTACGCGACTGCATTATAACCTTTCTGACAGGCTCGCGCGCGCTCGTTTATGCGTTATTTAATTAGTAGATTTATCAAGGCTCGCGTTGCAGCTCGTCTACTTCGTCCTAATTGATAAAGTTCGGCTGAGAATTATTTGCTCGTCGAATTGAAATTTTGTAAAATAAAATAATATCCTTAAAAATTACTTTCGAATAAGTCTGCAGGCTATTATTAATTATTATCTCAACATATTTAGGCTATTCGCTATAGGTGCCCTGCACTTAAAAACAAACCTTGCGTAACGCGTTAAGCGCGTATACGTTCATCCCTAATTACCTAACAATCGAGACCTGCTCTGTGCTCCTCCCTCTTTTTATCCACTCGGGTTTTCCGTAAAATTTTTTATCGAAAACTGATTGATTAATTTTAGTGCGCTTCGTTTCGACGGTTGCTCAATACCGAGCTTCGCACCAAATCAATCCTTGCGTAACGACATTGACACGCATACATAACCTGACATTGACAGTAGCGTAAAACCTCAAAATTCTCTATTGTGCTCAAAATTGAGCGCACCGCGAGCAAACACCGGCCGCGCAAGTTACGGTTTCATTCAGAAGAATCGGCGTACCAGCTCGACAACCTTTTGAAAAACTTTTTCCTACGGTAACCTTCAAATTGTAAAAAAATTTCGAGCTTATACACCTTCGCTACCAGCCAATCAATCGCTTTGTGACTCAACAATTCTCTCGCGCAATTAGCAGGGGAAAGAAAAAAGAAACTTACGGGTTGTTCGATATGCTCCCACTTCTCGCCCAAGTAATCCCAACTATCTTCGCACTTCGCCATCTTCGCCCGTGGAAATCGTGTTCTCCTCTGGGTAGCTTTTTAATCTCGTGGCTCCTCGTAAAAGACTTCCTCTCGCACCACCGGTCCTACAACTTTCTCCCTCCTCGCCTCGGTGGCTCGTTCACGCGCGAATTGTGCGCGAGAAACGCGGAGAGCGGAGGAACGCGAAAAATGGCACTTTTTCTGGTGTCAAGCACGAGTGCCGACGTCGGCACGGCCGAGTCTCTGCGCCGATCTTGGGCCGCCGGACCAGAGAGTCTGCTCCGCGAGAGAGAGAGAGAGGCAGACGGAAGGAGAGAAAGAGATGCCAAGGCAATGCTGCGTGCGCTGCGGGGGCTAGAAATACGCGCGGTGCGCCTCCTCCTGAGACGCAGGTATTTTGGGCGAGCTAGACGCGACGGAGAGCTGCTGCCACGAGCCCGCGAACTTCTCGACGAGCGTCGAGACGATTCGCGAGGAATCGGCGCGGTTGTTTTAGGATTTTGGTTAATTGGGATATACTTGTTACTGAGAATTCGGATGCGTCTGAAGGCATGAACATTTTGGAATTTCGAATCCGAAAGTTTGACCCTTTCTGACGGATTAGCGAACCTGCTGTAATGCACGCGACTGGATGATTCTGTAGTTCAAAATAATGATTCGCGCCATTACCGTGTGATGGTACCAGAAGTCTTTCTTGCCTTGCTTCGTCGTTACCGGTTTAAAAATGTCAGAAAAATTATGTAATTTCTTACAAAATGAACTTAATGGTAAATTAAGTACTTCAATGTTTACAATTGCTTATCGATGGTTCATGATTCGATAAATTAGGCCCCTTTATACGGATACCCTTTGCGATGAAATGGGTGTTTTATTAAATTAAAAACTTTATGAGTGAATAAAGTTGCATAAAGTGTATATGTTTTACTTGGCAAGTTAGATTTTCGTTAAAGATCGATGATGCACTGCAAATCTTTATTTATATTCAAGCGGTTATAGTTTCACTAATTGAATCATCGTACATTTGTAGTATCATTTCAATTCTTCAAATTAATTTTGCTCGTTTCATTTTGTTATTTAGGTACGTTAAAATAATTTCAATTCAAATAAATAAAAATTAACGAATTCTCACCTCACCGTCGTCATGGTTCTATATTGGCGCGGAGTTCGTTACCACTTTCAAACCCGATGAAATTCAGTAACTCCAAAAACAGTCTAAAAACCGCTTGATGAATACGCGTGCATCGACTCCTGAAGTGCGTCTGTCGCGCAGTTTAACGCCTTCGATTTTACGAACGTGACTCGCATGAATCACCTTTGATCTAGTTGTAAAAAGAAGAAAGAGAAAATCGTGTATTATTGCTAAGGAGTTTACAAATATTACAAAATTTGATGACTTACTATACGGTATACAGACATAGATGGATATTAAAAAAATATGATGAAATTTTAATGTTACTTTTGAGCTTTTTAGTTTATCGAAACTAGCACTGATTTATTCTTTGTACAGTTATTACGTATATACTAATACTATTTCAATGTATAAAACTACCTAAATAAAAATAAAAAATGAATTTTAAGATATTCTCGAGCCCCCAAAGTGACTGTTAATATTTAGTTACTAACTGCAAATATCAAAGATAAGACGGGTGACCTAAATTAAATAGACTTGATCGATATATCATTTTATTGATTATTAATTTTCGAAAATCCACACGAGCGAAATGTTGTCATAAAGTCAGGATGGCCGAGCGGTCTAAGGCGCTGCGTTCAGGTCGCAGTCCACTCTGTGGGCGTGGGTTCGAATCCCACTTCTGACATACTTTTTTGCATTTTTGCTCGTATTTTGTATGCTTGGATATATCCTGAAGCTTGTAAAATGTGCGAAATTGCCACGTTTTAGTAAAATTATTGCATACCTTACATACCTTAATTTTAATCAGTTAGTAAAATTTACCTACCTATAACAGTTGTCTAATTTAAATTCTGTTTACTATTTTTTCACGCGATATTTCTAATATAATTACTAAAATCTGCTTATATTCTACGGTTTACTTCTTACAAAGTGACTATAAGATATTTGATTGGTAATGGATTTTCCTGTAACTTTGGGATATGTTTTATTGTAATGTTAAAATATGAAGGAAACCGCGTCCGTTCGTACTACGCTCAATTTTTCAAAAGTTATGTGCTCTTTTAGTGAAAATCTATGAAAAATCGATTTTTGTTTAAACACTTATAACTTTTCAATTAATACCGGTACAGTATTTTAACTCCCGGCCTTTGAAAGGTGACATTAAATCTTATCGATTAAAAAAAAAGACATTCAAAAATTTTTATTTGTCCAAAGTTATAGCTAAATAAAAATTTACAATAAAATTAAACTAAAATTACATGGATAGACTTTTTATTGACTATAACTTTCGAACAATTTTTTTTTAATCGATAGGATTTTATCTCACCTTTTGAATACCAATAGTTAAAATACTTTACCGTTAATAGTTGATAAATTATAAGTGATTAAACAAAAACGATTTTTCATAGATTTTCGCTAAAATAGCACGTAACTTTTGAAAAATCGAGCGTTAGACCGAACGGATGCGGCTTCCTTCATATTTTAATATTAGAAAACATCCCAAAGTTACAGAAAAATCCATTACCCAAATGTGATACACTCTCCTTGTTAGATGAGTTAAAAGGAATCAAATTTAAAATAAGTCCACTTTGAACATTAATTTTATTAAAAGTGTTATCTAGTGGTTGAATTAGACAATGTATTAAGTTATCAAGCTAAACATGACAAATGTAACCAATTCAAACGTCGATCAATTTACCAGAAATAAATCTTTTAAACTGATATGAACTCTAGTCCACTGGAATTCTAAATTATAATTAAAGAATATTGCGTACCGTAAGTTGTAACATAGAAAATGCAGATATTGTTAATTTAAAGAATATACTTTAACTGGAATTGTTCTTTGTTTTTCATTCCATTCTAATGTATGAGGGCTCATTCCTTAATAAATACATTATATTGCTGAATAAATACATCAAATTATACATTTTTTTATAGGTTTATAAATAGAATTTTTGTTTACCGGCATTTCGTTGTAAGAAAGTAGATTGTTCTATGTTCCTCTTTTCACCATGGATGATTCATAAAAATTAGTCTCACACAAATGAAATATTTCTTCACACATTCAAAGTCTACACATTCAAAGTCTAACTCATCATTCCATTCGAAGTTCGGTAAAACAAAGGACTACAGCAAGAAAGCCCTCATCATTTGTTTACATGACACGTGGTTGGCAAGCTTGCTTCTATTGGCGAATAGCGTGCAACACCAAACTGCGGTGCCGCGCGAGTTGTGCCGCTTGTTAATAATCCGCATCCGTCCAGCATCGTTTCGCCCTCGGCTTCAAGTATTTTTGATAGCAGCGTCAAGCTTCAGTAAAATAAAGGCGTCTTGCATTTTCTAGTTGTTGCAGTGCGATAATTTACACAGTAGAGAGTGTCAACATGGCCGACGACGATGTGTTAGTCTCGATTTCAGGTCCTGCTTTGTCGCTCCTGCTTTATGAGAATACAAGATACGGAGATATAGTAAGTTTTCTGAATTTTTTAAAACTTTTTTTGGGGGTTTTTCCGAGTCCAGGCACAGGTGGTTCAAAAGATTGAGGTTAAAACTAACCTTACTTTGTAAAGCGGTTGGAGATTCTGTTTACGTTAGACTTTTTGGTTCTTTTTGGTATTGTAAAGGTTCTTGAGCACTTTGTTTTGTCATTACAATTATTTTAGATTTCTTTACATTTTAAATTAATTCATTGAGTTTATATTATTTATTTGACGTGGTTTTTGAAAATTTATATATCTGGAAATAGTTTTTGATCATTATTCTTAATAACAAATATTTATTATTTCAGATAGGCTTTTTTTTGGGAGAAGTTCGTGTTTATATTTCAAAAAAAGTTACAGATGATGAAAGAGATATTCAGCATACAAAAAGGCATATTAGTAAGTATTAACTACTCATCTAGAAATTTTTATAACAAAAAATATTTTAAAATGTACATAGATATCTCGAATAAATCATTATTCTTTTTTTAGATATAAAAACAGTACTTACCGCTCCTCCTGATCCATTTTATAATTCTGTTGGTGAAATTGATGAAGAAAAGTTGCAATTGTTTCTAAGAGAGAGTCAAAAAGAAGTGGTTGGATGGTATCACTATCGAAGAGATCAAGGTTTAAAAGCAACGTATCGAGATAAATTATTGCATTCTGAATTTTCAAAATATTTTTGTAATATAAATGACCTACTCGTTCAGGAGAACTTCATATTTGGTCTTTTAACAACTTCAGAGTCTGAAGTAGGTGGAACACATAAGTTTAAATACTGTTTATTAAACAAACGAATGTAAGTATAAAATTAACTAAAGGTATTGTCGTTTGAATTATATTTTATTAAAGTAGGTTACTATATTAATGTCTGAATTATATTTATTTTCAGGGAAGAATTTAAACCAATATCTTTAAAAATAGATAATTTAGGTACTAATTCTTCCCGAGTTGATGGTTCAGATTACAAACTTAGTCCTAATGAATCTTCTGTCAAATTTGATGCTTTTGACAACGTATATGCATCTTTAAGGTAAATTTAAATTGATGTAATTCAAAGTTACTACATGTATTTTTAATAATTTAATCTGTATTTAAACAATTACAGGGGGAAATTAGACAGAACAACTGGAGTTGAATCTGTAAATTTAATACAAAAGGCTGCAGAACATTTTTTAGAGAAATTACTTCCAGATGTTGCTAGAACTGATAAACTAGTGTCGAAACTTGAGCGTGAAATTATCATTCTTCGGAGTCAACTTATTTCTCAGGCAATTGAAAAGGCTAAGTTAGAACATGAAATGCGTGAAATGCAGCTTGATGCCGAAACTTCTACAGAAGCTGTTACAGAGTTAGAACCACCTCAACCCTCATTACTCGAACTTATTAAGGTAAATGAACAAATTTTATATATTTGGACATAATAAGCAATGTTAGATAATTAACATTTTATTTAGAATTTGATCAATATAATTAATCAATTAAACTTCTTACTATTATTTTAAAATAACATTTGAAAATTTATATTGAAGTATTTATCAATGCTTTTCTACATTAACTTTTTCAAACTCAAACACTTAACAGTATTTATTCTTTTACTAATTAATGAAAATTATTTCAGAAAACTCCAAAATTATTCCGTTTGCTTGATCTGTTTAGTTTAACATAATGAAGATACTTAAGAAATTATTCATAATGCACAAATTTAGATTATTATTGGCTTAATGATATTTATAAATTTTTCTACACCTTTTATTAATAAACTGATTAATAGCATAACTTATTTAAAGTTGTTTGGATGCACTGTAATTAAACATTATAATGTTTCTGCTGGATTGTTTTCGCTTGTATAATTGCAAAAAAGAAGTAATATTTATATAAATAATTATAAATAATTAATATTTTGCGAATTTTTTTTTATTTTTGGAATGTACTTAATATTTATATTATTTATGTATAACTAATTTTTCTACATTATTAAAAAATTAATTTCTACAATAAATATTTGTGATGGGTAGTTTTTCTTCTGGTTTGGTTTTTTAATACTGAACGTGATGGATGCATTAATTATTAATAATCCATTACATTATTTCCAATGTTGATATTTTTTAAGTAACACTGGTGTGTACTGTAACTCAAAATCAATTTCCAGAATACAGAAACGGGCGGTGCCGCTGACTCAAAACTATTGGACCAGACAAACCTAAAAGAGGAATCTAATGTTAAACGGGTGCGGGAGTGGGAAAAAGCATGCAGTAATTCAGAAATTGGGAAAGCTAATATTAGTACAATAAAGCAACTAGAGACCTCTAAATTGTTGGACAATGACAGCAAGGGTACTTCTGGTGCAATAGAAACTAAAACACAGAAGTCGAAGAAACAACCTATTCATGCGTTCATAGAGTCCTCAGTGAGGACCAATTGTTCAGATATTCAGGTGTTTAAGTCGCCTAACCATGACACCACAGATCCCTAAATTGACTTCTAGTTTATCAAGGATTATTGTTGTCTAATGTTGTACATAATTGGTGTAAATATTTTTAAAGAGACCTTAAGATTAAGACACTACATGTGAAAGTGACAAATGAAACGCCAAACATCTTTCGTTCACTTTATTATATTTTTCATTTTTCAGATTTTTTTTTTAACTTTACGTGTTATTGCAATTCCTTTTGTAAATATACGTAAGTTTAATGCGGAATGAGTTGAAAACAGTCAGTTCCTGGGTGGGCGACTCTTTTTTTGCACATGATTCGTGAGTGATAAAAAAATTAGTCGTTGCCCAAATCGCGAATATAAAGAGACCTTTTGCACTGCAAAAGAATATACAAATATATATAAAATTTAAGTATTATAAGCATATTTTTTAAAGTATGTCCGCGGGATTGTTGGGAAGTCCAGTGACTTCCCAGATGGTCGCCGCAAGTCGCCTCGAGTGCTCAAGCACGCACGACGATGTTACTAAGCCCAAATGTACACAGTAAAGCTCATAAATTCGAATCTTGTTTGGCGAGATTTTTGGGAAGTATGCTTCTGCTAATTTCCTGGAAGAAAATGCATGATTGTATGTATAAAAACTATGAGGACTTTTTACAGGGAAATATTCTTATAAACAATTAATGTGAAAGAATTTAATTTTTTACTACTATAAAGTATTTATAAAGAATTTTAAATTATTTTTTTATTAAAAAACATCGTAATTAAAAAAAGTTTCAGTTCAGAACTGGTATTTGTTAAGAACAAATTTTAATATAAACCAAAGAATCAATTAGTAATTCAATGCAAATAAATTTTTAAATGTTTCATAATAATTGGAAAAATAAATTTTCCTGAAGCTTAATTGTATAAAAGGTATAGAACTTAGTAGCATATAATTTTTAAAAATTAATTGTATCATCTGTTGTTGAAACAGTATATCTTTATAAGAAGAGTACCTAAATCTATAAAATCTATAGTAACCGTAATTACCTGTAATAATCTCCGCAAAGAATACCAGGAACGGGGAAATTCTTTAATATGTGATTGAAGTACGTTTTGCACTTGAGCGGTGAGCCCTGCAAAACAAGTTATTTGTTTGTTATGAACTATTCTCGTTGTAAACAATTTAATGATTGTATTTATGATAACGTACCGAGCTGTCTTCAAACCACAAAAAGTAGGCATAGTTAAAGGTTGTATCTTTCCACATTATGGACATATGTCCCTCCTGCAGATGCAGTCTGCTTTGCTCGACCATCGTCCATATCTGCGGAAATTTTCTAATATTTTAGTCTCTATTTTGCATCTTAATCTACTGTGGCTTGAAAAGTAAATTATATCGTACTTTTTTGTCGATTTTAACAACGAATGTTATGCTTAATGCTTAATTTGTGACTATTATCTTTACCATACTTAGAAAAAAAATTAATTTACTTAACACTTCGTACTTTACTTTTGCAACGTATAAGTAAATTTTAAAAATTTGTAATTTTATTTTACTATTATTAATAAAAAGATAATATGGAAAGCTTACCTTTTTCGTTGTTAATGTTAATGTTTCAGGATTGGTAAAATCTATAGTTGGAGTGGTTAACCTGTGAGTGGTTCTGTCAATGTATATAAAATGCACTAGACCAGGAAATTCTTCCAGATATTTGTTGATGGTTAGGGAAGTTCTCGTAGATATAGGACATTAAGCATTAAGGACAGATACTTAAAAGCACATTTATGACACATGAAGCAAAATTCATTTTCTAAAAGAAGTAGCTTTCATTTCTTTACGTTGAAGAAATGAATCATTTTGCATTTAGAAAATATTTTAAACAACATTTTATATTAACAATATAGATTAGAAGAACAAAGTTGAAAGAATTTTTTAAAGAAAATTATAAATTATATTTAAGAATTTAATAAAGTTTTTTCAACAAAGTTCTTAATAAATATGTAAGAAAAGGATATGATCCAATTGTGAAATTTTTCAAAGCTTTAACTTTGAGAAAATCACTGAAGTCGTTTAACTTTTGACTGACAAGTCTGCTAACAGTATTTATCACGTCCGTTCCATGTTTCAAAAAATTATTGTCAAGACAAATTAATCTGAATAAGTCTTTTAAAACGTCATTAAAACCGCTTGTGTTTGATTCTATTTGTAAAATAGATTCTGGGTCTCTTGATTTAAGAAGTTCTGTATATTTTTTTCTAACAAAATCCCATTTGACTTGTAATCTCCTTTGGCACATATCAACATCATTGTTGATATGGGATCTGTTTTTCTTTATACCCTCTAAAGTTTTTTTAATGGATGCTTCTAAATTATCAAATGCTGGCCTCAATTCATCAATATCTCTTTGTAACTGAAGTCCATTTATAATGTTTAAATGAAAAAAGCTATCATATAGTCCAGATGAAATAGCCAAAGTTGTCATTTCCACTATTGTTACTAAATTTATTCCTTCAGCTAATTCAGATATGTGAACAGCATTAGATGTGTAACCACTTTCTTCAGAGCCAAGAAGCACCACTTGACTGTAAAGACCATCAGCTGCATATGAACATAATCCTTCACTTATAGATGGATTTCTAGAACCTTCTAAAATATGAACATTAAATTTATTTATGTTTTTATAGAGCTCATCTTTAAATTTTTTCGAAACTTTAACTTACCAAATAAATTACTGATGTCTTCAGACGTTGGATTTGATAGTTTTCCAAAACTTTCTTCTTCTTTATTTACAGAACCACTATCTGGCAAGAGAATAAAATTTTCTTTGGCACTTTTTTCACAAGCATTATCTTGATTATTTCTATTATTATTAGCTACATAGCACAAAAGAATCATCAACATAATATCTGATGCTAGCAGATCCTGTGCATTTTTACTTGAAAACAGAGATAAAAATTTATGTTCGACTAATACCAGTACATGCACATTTGCAAATTCTGGTTGAGCCTTCAATTTGTCAGATGCATCACTTAATACCCTTAAAGTTGCTGTTGCCAAATCTGAATTTACTGACAATTGTTCCACTGCTTCTGTCAGCATGTTCTGTTCAGATCCTCTTAAGTCGCTCCAAGCATCCAATAGATGTGAAACCATTTGAACTTTTTGTTTACTGGTTTTTAATCTGAAAATAAAAATAATAATGAATTAAACTATACTAAAAGTTACTTTAAATTATATAAGATTTCAATAAAAAATAGCAGGAAAAAATTATCTTTTGAAATCATTTACATCAGTTATGAAATATACAAAAACAAGAATTAGTTTATGTGCACAAATTGACTTATTATACCCACATAGAAACATCTGGACCACAAAGATGCCTTACAATAGTAACACAAACACCTAAGGTTCTCCTCATCAGCTCCACCTCCTCATTGGAAACATATATAAAAGTGTACCCCATGTACTCATCAAACACCATGCTTGTGCCATCCTGACACTTCATGGCAGTGTAGGTATTTCCGAACTGCGATGCCATAACGTGCTGCGAAGTGACAATAGGCGAGAACAATTGCATAATAACGTTCGGACTGGGCTTGAAACTCCCTTCGCTCTCGTCCTGAAACGCGAAGAAAAGCACGTTATTACTCGAGCAGAAGGCTGGCAGTAGGCCGAAAATTGGGCGGACCTCCGCCTACTGTTTACAAACAAGCAATGCACGCACCTTGCCCTCGGCGAGCAGCCCCTGGAGCTTGGCCAGCTTCTGTACATGGCTGGCGAACCTGCCGTTGCACTTGGTGAAGAGCACGTCGTTCAGGTGGTCGAATATCAGGATTCCCCGCATTTTCGAAGCGTCCGACCAAGAGGACGGTCTTGTTCTTTTTTTTTTTTAAGCGGCTACTACTCGCGGAATGCACGCTCGCGGCATTACGTAAAATATGTATCCTCGAGAGAAGAGTCGCGTAGGCGCTGCGTGCTGCACCGCCGTGTTTATCGAACGCGCGCGGCCGTCAAATAACAGGTTCTTCGCTCCTCTGACATTTCGCGCGCGCCGCTCTGGCCGTCGGCTTATTATACTGCGCGGAGGTGCGGCGAGGAGTGCGCGCTGCTGCCGACGTAGCACTTCAGATGTCACTAGCGCCGGTCATTGATTTTTTATCGGGGGAAAACGGGCCTCGTGGTTTGTTTGAATTCTCTGTTTATGTAATGGACTGCGTTGGAGTCGGGAGATATACCGGGATATTTTTTTAGACACGCGGGAGTCGTTACTTTTGGTTTTTATTCGGTTGGAAAGAGATTCTTGCGAATCGTTTGCTTCGGTGCAGAGAAGGAGATACTAAATGTATCTTTTAATCAATGTCGATTAATAATTTTGCCCGATAATTAATCAGAGATCAGTTCGCTGTGCTTTCGAGCATTAATTAACAGATGTCAAAGTAACTTTTTTTTAATTTATTGCTTTAAATTTTAACGAGTGAATACGTGCATGTAAGAAATAAGATTTGTTTTAAATTAAAGAAAAAAAAATGACTTTAACAGGTCGTTATAACAAATTGCAATTGGCAATTTCGGTTTGTGAAATTTATATGCATGCACGACACGACGCTGATAATTAAAATTAATTGCAATGATTGCAGTACAGACATTGTTATACTCTATTAGCGATAAGCAAATGTTATCTCAAGCGGACTTTCTTTCAGTTTTTCTCTATAAATATACCGATGTTAAATACAAGATTAATCTCGTGCGTCACATCACAATATTGTGAGTCATATGTACTTAAGCACTAGCAGAATTCTTGGCAAATATACCTTACAATGTTTTTATATAAAAGCACAAGCAATTAAAATGCATATAAAAAAATAATAAAGCGAGGATGTGGATAGACTGTTTGGAGAGGTAATAAATAATCGTAATACGCAAGGATAATGTATTTATAGTAACACAAATATATTTATAATTTGTCTCGAATAAAAATTAACTTTTACAAGGCTAACAAATACGCTACATTCAAATCTCTTGAACGTAAAACGTACGGATCACGTCAAGTTACAAAAACTTACTAATCAATTAATTACTTAAATATATGAAAAATGGCAAATGTCATATCGCACAAATCGAGCTGCACAAAACTTTCCAGCCCTCGCCGAAACAGTGATGAACTCCTCCGTGAATGTCCGTGGCTTCATTGCTTAAAGTTTATCGAGACAGTTTTTTTTTATATATATATACGCAAAGGTATTCACATACAGAGTTCCACGGCCGAAGATGCGAATGATTCTGTACTTTTTTTTTTCTTTTTTTGTTTATAATTAGAGCACCCTGTTGTGACACTTATTACTTCGGTAACGCAAAACTATGCAGTATTCTACCGTTGAAATGATCATCCGTACTGCCCTTAGTTTTGTGCATCTTGCTTTAATTGGCCGACGTGAGTTGGACGAAATTCTTTGTCGTCCGTAGGCCTTAAAAAGTGTTATACTTTATAGTTTGTAAGAGGATATATCCAGGAAAATTCAGCGTCGCTGAGAAGCTAATCGTTGTTAGGCACTGATAAAATGTATACTTTCGCTAAACTATATATATAAAGTAGGAATCGCCAATTTTTTTTTTTTGGCTGATTAGATTCTTCGAAAATTTTTTAATCCAATATCTTATTAATTCTCGTTAAATACAATGAGTTATTAAGTGCTTTAGGTAAAAATTTTAATTAGATTTGAAAAGCAAAGGTTCTGGATGTACCCTCTTCTAAGAGCTGTAGTTCTTTGCTTGGTTATAGTTAAAAATCATTAGTTTTGTGCCTCGCCTCAATTTTTCGCACTCAAAAAATGCAAAATCGATCGTGACTTATGAGGACACTATGAAGATTCCCGGCAAACGAATCGTATCGCGTTTACTCAACCGTTAAGAAATAAGTGTACAAATCATCAGCACAGTCTCCTCTTAAGTAACTCCGAAAAAACAAACGCACCTGCTCTTTTTCCCTTAAAAATAAACCCATACAAATAATGGAAAATCCTTTTGGTTTACCGCTTCTTCCCCGCCTTTTTACACCAGCAACGTTCGGTTAATTAGTTTCATGACTAGATCGTGAAAGTTTACTCCATTGCCTCGCACAACTTTCGTAGTGTTTTTTTTTTGTTTTCTTAATTCACCTTAAATCGATATTACTATACTTAGAAAAGATTTCTCGTTTAATCAATCTTCTTCTCTATTTTTTTCCTCGTGTAAATAATATTTATGTATATATGTACATACAGAATTTTAATATTTATAATAATCTATAACTGTTTATATATATATATATCTCATTTCTTCAAATTTATTATAGAACGCGCAATTCGATTCTCGATTACAGGCTGCGATTCCGATTTCGTAATAACAATTTGGTTATCTCTATCTCGCGATATCGTTCCGATTAAGCGCTTTTACGTCACTGAATATCCTGCTGGTACTTGTACGAGTCTCAATTGCGCAAACTCTCGATAATTTCGCAGTACGGCAATGTCTTTTTTCAAATCTACGCCTTTGGTTTGCTTTCAAGTTATCTTGAGTTTTTTTTTCGTTTTGGTAAAAGTACAGAGAGACAGAGAGACAGAGAAGCTCAGCGTTGACAGACAAAGTTGATTTTTGTTGTATAAGATCGTAGATAAATTTGAAGAACATGAAAATCGAACGCGTTATCATTGAGTGGGAAGGATCGAATCCTAAAGGGAATTTTGCTTCCGTGAACTATGAGAAGGAAAATTCTGTTTAGGTCTTGTTTATTACTTAATTCGAAAGGACTCTTAAAAATTGGAAAAGATCGTTGCAAAAGTCGATCGTCGGCTTAATTTGAGTTTCTCTTTAGTTTATTTCTTATGTTTTTTTCTAGAAAAATATTTTGCGTTGTTAATCAAGGGTTGATCGAGCGAATCTTTCGGAAAAAAATACCGAATTTACAAAAATATCATAGGAAAGTGTATAATTCAAAAGCTGATTTTTATACTTCAATTATACCGAATTATACCTATATCGGTTTAAAAACTCTAAACAGAAGATTGAGACCTGTTCTTTAAAAAAAAAAAAAAACGAAAAACTAATTCACGTTACTTTTAAAATGTTTCGGAAAAACCGTCAATCATAAAATCTCGCGTCTCAATCTCCTCAACTAATTTAAAATCACGTCAAATGTCGCATTTGAACTGTCGCTAAAAACTGGAATGTCTCGAAGTCATGGAAATGCTTCATTTCTGAGGATATAATTATACATCTTTTTTTTTTTTTTTTTCATAACGACTCGCTGGATCCTGTAAAGCGAAGAAGATTGCGAGACGCCGTCGGTGCGCTTCGACCTTTCTTTTTTTTTTTTTTCATTAAAGCTCTAATTGTAATTAAAAGTAATGCGTAATAGGCCCGGCTAAAATTGTACGAATGACTCGAGAGACGGTTCGCTTAAGAGTACATGTTCAATTAATTGCTGATGCACGTTGATTACAATAAGTTATACTTAATACATCGTGGGCTAAAGGCAACTGTCTACTTTGTTTGGTTTTTTCGCCATTTTTTTTTTTAATTCTTTCAATTTTGTATAATTTCGAGTAAAATTACGCGCATCCTCATTTCGTACGTACTAAAATTGCGTCAAGCCGTACAAAGGAAATTGCATCTCTCATTTTAACAGTTTGAAATTAAGCTTCTAAATTGTGTAGTTCTTTTTTTTTTTAGTTTTTGACAAGTATTTAATTAGCTTTAACTTCTAAGGAAGTTTATTTACTCAGCAACGACTTGTGGTCAAGTGGAAAATTTCTTTTATCTACAGCCGATAGATTTGTGAAAAATGCGAGACGACTTTATTAATAATAAGATGCAAGAATAAGAGTTGTTGCATTATAGGTCAATAATCACATTGCACATTTTTCAATTGCCCTCGATAAATCATTTCTTTTAAACTCGGATAAATTGTTTAACAAATACAAAACGAAAGCACTCCAACGAAGATAAATAGTTGTCAAAAACTAGAACGCGCAAACAAAAATACTGATAACAATAAACAATATATAAATTCACGCGAACGCCTTAAAAAAAAAAAAAAATATCCGCCGTCGTCAAAGCGAGAGAGATACTACCGATACTTCCGCGAATCATTAAAAATCGTCTCGCAAAGAATATATCCCTCGGAACAGCGGGCAATCGATAAAACGTCCCCGCGGCCTCGGCGGGTGTAATGTGTCCCGAAAATGCGCACCTCCCCGAAGACAAAATACAATAATATATATATCGACAATAAAACCTCCCTTTAAAATCGACAATATAATTTGATCACAATGTTTCTTAGTTATCCTCCGCAGTTGCCGCGCGCTCAGCGCCCAAGCAAACGATTCGTCAACGATCGTACAAACTAAAAATCTCTCGAGTGCCCCTTTTTTCTTTTTTATCGCGAGGCTTTTTAAAACGACCTCCCTTTTTTTTGCTTTTAGCTTTCTCTTCTCGAGTCGCGTAGATCGCACGAAAATTAACAATCAGCTAAGCCCTTTTTAAAACCGATTGATAAACGTAAAAACAGGATGTAATACACCACCGACTGAAAAACTCTATACGATCAATCCGACCCCCTTCGCGAGCCAGCTTAAAATCGCAATCGACCCCTTTCCGCTTCCTCAAAGGGGCGAAAAAAGCTGCAAAATCACTCCTCGGCCGGGAAGCGTGGTCCTCCCCGCGAATCCTTCCTCTTGAGAGAACAGCGACAGAGAGATACAGACAGAGACAGAGGCTTCATGATTCGGAGGACATGAGCTGGACGCTGTCCTCTGCCGAGCGGTGCAGTCGGCGGACCTCCGAGAGCGAGCGGATCGGCGTCGGGTTCAGCAGCGAGAACGTGTGCGAGTGTCGATCTGTTGGAAGAGGGAAAATGCGGTTAGTACTGCTGGTTTTCGGGGAGAGATTTATTGGGGGGGAATTACTTAGTTTGGGCAATTTATGGCTGTTTTCTGGTGGCGACTTTTTGTTTTCTTAAATTAATCTATTCGTTAATAAGCTATCGTCGTTTCATCAATATTCAATGAAAATCGAGCGAAGCTCCGTGACGATGCAGCGGGATTTAATAGAGCGACGTTTCAAGGCGAAACCCTGAAAGGGGCGAAAATATATAAAAAGCGAAACGCGAATCTTTCCCCCGTCGGCCTTGAAACTTATTCAATTCGAAATTCGCGATTACCGCTTTAATAGCCAATTAGTACATCCGGATTACCCCCCACCTCCTCTCGTTCAAAAATAACAATCGCCGGCGGGCAAAAAAGAGAGCCGCCCGGGAAGCTTTAATTGCGCGTCCGAGGCGAGGAGTTTTGACTTTGAGGCAGAGGCTCTAATAATTCAAAGTCACCGCTATCGGCTCTGAATAATGGCGAGAGACATTGTACATACATTCGCCGTATAACGCATATTTCACTCGGTGCGGGTTAATGCCGAGTGACGGCTCGGTGGTATGTGTGCGCGGATCTGCATAAGTAGCGAAGGGGAAGTGCATTTCGGACTCTGTTCGCGAATCGGCTTATGTGTCTCTCACTTCGATTATTAAGGGTATAATTTAATTTTAAAAATCGTCTCTGCGCCGGGAAAGAAAATCGATCGTTTGTCATTGTACAACTATTAAAATAATCCTTTTAATTTACGATAAATAAATATGGTGGGCTTTTAACAGTTAATATCAATTGTTACAGTGTACTTTTAATAATTAATTTTTAAACATTAAATACGTATTATATTTGACCCGCTATTAAATATTACAATTTTCGGTACGGGAAATAGTTCGAATTCGAATTTTTCAGGTGAATTGAAGTATTAACTTTATATCTGACAGAGTTTCTCGAAGACCTACGCAACTGTGGTCTCTCAAGCTGTATATACGTTCTTCGAGACCGCAAGTTGCAGCTTTCTCGTTGAAAACTTACACCGATACGAGCACGATTTCTTTTCGGAAACTATATCATTTCTCACATTCTCTTTTGTTTCGCGTCGTCCGAGTGCCCGGCAATTCTTTCCACCGGTAAAAATGTTTATAACTTTCAAGCGAGCGACTAAATTTTCCGATCGACTTTTTAAAAAATTCAGCTCCCTTCATCGCCACTAACAACTTCTCCCAGATCCGCCTGCCCGAAGTTTATTCCGCGAAACACTCGTCGATATAACTCGATGAAAAAGCCAGCAGCAGCCGCCGAAGCGAATTCTCGCGCGGCGGGCCGTCAATGTCAGGGTTTACGCCGCGGCTTAGGCGCATTCGGGATCGATCAGCGCTCGCGGCGCGGAACGAAAACAAATATATCCGCGGGCACCGGCGGCACGTCGTACAAGTGCAATAAACCTTGGCCGAATGAATTTCAGCTGTCGCGCGCGACATTGAAAACCGCCGCTCTTCTCCGAACGAGGACTTGTTCTTTTTTTTTTTTCGCGCGAGCGGAAGAGACTGCTTTAGGATTTTTTTAGGGTGACGCTGAACGCGGATGGGAAGGGTGGAAGGAGTGGGTGTGATTGATTTTCTTTTTGTTTCCTGTTTTTGTACAGCTTCAGATTTTATTCAGCTTCTTTGTCTCAAAGGGGAAACGGAAAATGAATTTCGTTACCCTACTTTTTTCAACAAATACACAGCTTTGCAGACAGGCTTTTGTGAAATGTACCAGTTTTCGAAACTTTCAAACAGTGTTCCAGTGACGAACTTTCTAGCGCGCCCAGTGATACCAAGGCTTTCAAAGTGAAAATATTAATTTTAAAAAGGAAATTTCCCTCGACAACAAGAATACACGAAAAGTTTCCGAGGAGATTTATATCCAAGCTGCTCCTTTAACGAAACGCGCGCGCCTCGCATCGAAAATACGCTCGAAATTCTCGCGGAATTTAAAACATCACGTTCCTAAACCTCCTCGCTCGCCGTTCACCCCCAAAACGACGACAAAAACCCCTTTTAAAATCCGGCACGAACTTAACGCGGGGAAAAACTCGCTCTCTCTCTCTCTCGCGGAGAGCCAAAGAAGCCCAGTTTAAAAATAAAAAGCTCACCGGCGGAAAGCACGAACTCGCTCGCCCGCAATAAATAACCGTCCGCCCGGCCGGAAACGAAGCGGCTGAATAAACCAGCCTGCGCCCGAAAGCGCTCTAGAGAGAGCGGCGCATAATAATAAAGTTCGCGCGTGCCGGTAAACGTCGGATTAATGCATTCCGCGCGATGCAGTTTTCGGGCTTTGAGAATACATGAGGGAATCGATAAATCCGCGCTTACATCATCATCTTTCGCCGGAAGGTCGAGGACTACGGGCCGATTTACGTAATCGCGCGCGGCGAGCTGCCTCTCCTGGTTCTTCTTCTTTTTTTTCGAGGGTCCTCCGAGAGAGCCGCCGCCGGCTTCTCCTCTAATTATTGTGCCGGAGGGGATTCTTCAGCCGACCGGCGAGTAATTGGACCGTTTGCGGTGGGGCTTTCTTTTTTTTTTTTTTTTTGAGGGTTCGAGGATGGGTTTTGAAGGATTTTTGATTCGATCGGCGGGGGATTAGTTTTCCGCCTTCGAGGGGTCTGAAATTTATGAGCGACTTGGCTCGGAGGGTAAATGGAATTATGATGCGTAATTAGAACGAGATTGTTCGCGCTTTTAAAACTTAATTATTAGAGTTTAGCTTATATAAATTCTCTAAAATTTTGAAAGCAGAAGAACTTTAAAAAAGCACCTCTATTTTTCGAGAACTTTAAACATCGTTAAAACGCCATCAATCGCTGCCTTTACGCCAAGCTACAAGACGAACTATATCCATCGAAACCCGCAGCCACCCTCCTCAGAACATCCTCTCCCTCGAGCGCCGCCGTACCTCTGATCTCCATGGAGCCCTCGCTCTTGGGCTGATCGTCGCGGTGCAGCATCGATTTCGGCGAGGTCGCGGCGGCCCGGTGCTGCTGCTGCTGCGTCGGCTCGGACCTGCTGCCCGGGCTGTCCTGCTGCTGCTGCTGCTGATGGGGGAAGTGGAACATCGGGGTGCGCGACCAGGAGGCCGGCGGCGGGCTGCGCACCAGGTGCTCGTGCACCTGCGCCAGGGTCAGAGGGTCCGTGTCGCCGAATTCCTGGAAGGATACGGAGGATTTATTGGGGGGTTTCTGCTTGGAGGGCTTGATTTTTTTTCGAGGCAGTTTCGAGGGTTTGGGTAGGGATTTTTTTGAGCGTTGCAGAAGAGTTTCTTTTAAATTTTCTTTTATTTTGCAATTTGTAGCGATTTTTGGTATAAGAGTATACCGTTGAAATTTAATCCAATATTTTAATATTTTTTTTTGTTACGGTGGAAATGTTATTGAAAAAAGAATTTATACGGAAATGTACGTGCCTCGTTTTTCAAACTTTATCGATTGTACAATATGTGAAAGTCAAACATACTGAATTGAAAAAGGCCAGTAATGAATTTCTGTTTTAATAAATCTTAAGCACAGAAGATAATCCAATTAAATTTAAATTATTAGAAAATAATATTTAATCTACAACTTTTTCAGAGTGTAAATTATAAATTTAGTTAGCAGTTTATAATGGCACAAATATAGACTTCAATACAATCGAGAATCTCTTCATAAAAAGCAAGTATCACGGATTCGTAAAATTATTTACTGCTGCATAAGGAGGACAGCGCAAGTTTCGGTATCTAATTTACTAAGTTTCATAAGAAGTTAACCCAGTTTTTGAAGAGAACTTGTGGCTTATGAAATGTCAATCTTGTTAGTATTCATGAGGGTAATTCCTGAATAAGTTAAACACTTTTAATTGACGTGAAAGCAGAGCAATATTTTCAGGATATTCGAAAATAAACACCGAATTAAAGCGCGAATGTAAACTTTACCGCCTGAATGCTTAACGAACAAGTTGCCCACTCGGTCCAATTTTTTTTTAAATTTGTTTCAAAAGTATTTTGCAGCTTTGATACTCTGAAAATTGGGTCGTTAAAATGTTTTAATTTTAAAGTTCAGTATATTTACCGCGCGAAAAATTGTTAAAAGTAGTTTTAAAATCAATAAAGAGGAAGACCAGAGTTCAACCGCTGAAGTTTTCAAAGTTTGAGAGCGCAAGAATTTTCGTAAAATTAATTTAAATAAAATTGCAGAATCTTTGGAAAGTTTTTTTTTTCACGTTCGAGTTTATTTTATTGTGTTTTCTAAAAGTTTTTTTTTTTAATTAAACGTAAATTTTGTATACCTGTGACATGAGGATGGCATCGTCAGATTCCGATTCTTCTACTGGTTCTATAAGGCTTTCTTTACTAGCTAGAACCTGTAATTTGGAAAGGTTTTTCTTAAGTAACAGGATCAAGCATTGTTAATAACCGTAAGAAGCTTATCTTTCAAGTAATCATATTACTTTCAAAATATCTTAATCCAGCAAAATCCATTAAAGTAAATTAAAAAAAGTTCGAAAACAATTCGAAAAATAGGACGTCAAAAGAGCATTACGCAAACAATTCCAATCTCAATTTCTCCCAAGAAGCTCCTCCGCCCGAAAAAATCGAATTCCGCCAGCTTAGCAATTCAAATCGTAATTCTAACACCTTTCGAGTCAGCAAGTTTTCGGATAAAAAATACTGCAGAATCAGCATAATACTCTCATTTTCGACTCGGTTTCGATCGACTGCCTTTCAGGGTCGACTTTCAGCTGACTTTCAAGTTTCATCAAAACGCCGCCAGACGAAATTCCGAGTCGCGTCCTCACCGACCAATCGAAGCCCTTCAAGGCTTTCGAACGGGCTGCCGAGCTTTGCATTAGTGGATTAAGCACCGAAGGGTAGGACGGGTTAATCGACGCACCGACGAAGCTCAAAGTTCAGAGAGAGAAAAAACAAGTTTTTCAGGAGATGTTATATATATGTTGATAATTTTTTTGGGAAAAGGCGATAAGTTACTGGTTGATGTATTTGTAATTTTGATAAACTGATGTAAATTTTAATGTAAAATTTATTACAAAATTAGACTTTCAAACTTGTTTAGCATTATTATGTATTTTTATATCTTGAAATATAATGCTCGCTGATCTCTACTTTATATTAAAATAAAATGATTCGAAAAAGGACTTTGCCGGTGTGCCCTCAGGATCAGAACAATCCATCCTTCACAATATTGATTTATTCATGGTGAATAAAACATTCCTTAAATATAGAAATGCTATCAATAAATCCATATGGAAAGCGTATATCTATACTCCACACTATTTATTTAAACTCAACCTTAACATTAACATTAACAAGCTCGGCGGCAAGCAACCTTGCCTCATTAAGCTCCCGGTACTCGCAACGAAATTTTCATCCCCGAGCAGCGAGTTCGCGATAAGCCAATGAATCAATGCAATTGCATTCACTGGAGGCCCTCGCGAGTCGTTCCGGATTACGGAGCTCGCTCCTAAGCCAATACGGAAAACTGCGACGGGGCGGCGGGAGAAGTACAAAAGCGAGAAGAAGCAAGAAAAAAAAGGCCTTGCACCAGAAAATGGGCTTTGTTGGAACAATAAAGGGAAATGCCAGCGGCTATTTAAGTTCCTTGGCTCGCGCTCCGGACGCAACCTCTTCCGGCCAATGTAATCTCCCCTCCGCCCCCCCCGAACAAAACGCTCGAGCGTTACCCGAAATTGACCTTATTTCCAAGATTTGAAAGTTAATAAGGCCGCCGGCGGATAATGCAGTTTTTTTTTTTGGAGGGTGGAGCTTTTCTTTCCGAGTGCGGAGGCTGTATAGGGGAGGCTGCCTTTCAATCGGAACTGTTGGGACGGAATGCTCCGACGGATTTTCAATTGTACGGCTGAATAGTGGATTTTTTTTTTATGTTTTTGAACTGAATTTATTATTGCAGAAATATACTTGTTCAGTTATTGAAAGACGTAGTTTTTAGTGCTTTTCTGTACGAAACAAGGAATACTGTTCAATTCATGGTTAAATTATGGTATAGATTACTATGAAAAGAGGATTACCGCGCATCGCAACCTAATTTCTATTCATAATGCAGATCCTTCTATTCAAGTGTTATATCCCCTTTCTCCGTTTTGGTTTCGACGCTCAAAAGCGGCTGGAAACGCGACATTAATAAACGCGAAATTACTCGGCTTGATAATTGTGTTTGCGCAAAAGCCCGTAAAGGTTGCATAACAGTTATTATTTAAGTGCCACTCTTGCTTAGTGGTGCAGCCGGATGGAGGAAAGGCTCGTAACGAAAGTTTTGAGAGCGTTCGCTGCGCTTCTCGGGGAAAATTTTACCGCCGCTACTCTACTTATTGCCACTCTGATTGATCAATATTAAATTTTTGAATAAATGCTTAATCTCGTTTCGGTTGGAAAGCAGGTTTTGATCGAAAATGAGAGTCTGATCGTTAGTTCAAGTGGCGTTTTCCTTTCAAATACAAAAGCTTTACTTTCTGTTAATTGAAAGATTTTCAATAAACTGCTGAGGTTCGATTATTCTGATCCGCTTTGATTAAGTCTTTGGAAATTCATATTTTAACTTGCTAATAAATATCAAACCCATTTTGAATCAATTTTCAATTGCAAAAAGATATAAGCCGTAGTAGTTTAAAAATTAATTCTTTAAATGCAACAAAAGAAACGACAACGAAGCTCAATAAAAGAACCTTTAACCCCAAGTTAACCAAAACGAAAACCAGCCAAACTCCTTTCCAAATAAACCCTTTGCCTTCGAAGAGCAACGAAAACAGTTGCACAACCCGGTTCGCCCCAAAGAATATCGATCGAGCCTTATCGTTCCGACTTGCCTGCAAGAAGGGATTGTCCTGCCGGCTGAGTCTGAGCGCCTCCATGTCCTGGTCGATGTTCCGGGTCCGGCCGGGGGTCAGGGTCAGGATCGAGTGCGAGGGCGAGGCCGCCTGCCTGCAGGCCAGCACGACGTCGACCGCCGCGACGCTCAGCGTCGACGGGATACGCGACACGCCGTTCGGCCCCTCCATCTCGTCCGGCTCCTGGTGCTGCTGCTGGTGATGCTGCTGGTGGTGGTGGTGTTGGTGTTGGTGGTGGTTCTGCTGCTGCGGCTGGTGCTGGGATGCCGCCGAGCGCGGACGGCAGCCGCCGACTAGGCTGCCCGTCGCCAACGCTGAGGAGAATAGGCACGGGTTATTGCTTCGTTGGGGCTGCAGTTCGGAGGGGGGTTTTTATGGATGAATGTTTGTTGATAGGCTGGTGTAGGGTGGGGCGCGTGATTAGGGTTGTTTTGTTCTTTTTGCTGGGGAGGAACGAGGGAAATGTATTCATGAGTTTTTCGAATCCCGGGAGATGTTCGATGTATGCGTTCGATCGTGCTTTCAATAAATTTCAATAAATTTCAATGGGGACTAGAGATCTTTCATGAATTGTAATGATATGCTCGATGAGTCTAACAAAAGTAAAAAAAATGTCGCGTGCTGCTGTCGTGAATAATATCGGAAAAAGATGCTGGAGAAAAATAACGAAAATCATTTTGAATAAAGAAAAGAATTGCTCAATAATTATTTTTGATTAGTTTATTTAAATGTTACACTCGTGCACAAAAAGGCAACATATTTACTTTATTAAAATATGACAAGGCATATTTTGGATTTATATACGAAATAACGTTTTAATTTCAAGCTCGCCGGAAAGCTCTTTTTCCAGAAGATTAACTTTCTATTAACATGCATTCTTGCAGAAATTCAGACATTCCCGACTCGAGCTACTATCGACTTTTGTTCTGCTCGTTTCGAGTTTTATAAAAAAATTTAATAAAGCTCCGAGAAAATGCCGCGAAAAGTTTTCAAATTCCTGCGTGCAAATTTCGAAACCATTTAGAATAGTTTGTTTCCCCCTAAAGAGGGGCAAAGATAAATTAATAACTCGCCAACATGCAATATTGGTTATTCAAATATTTGCCGAGATAACGTTTTTGCGCCTTGTAATAATATTCAGTCAATACTTTGCAACGTAAACGAGCTCGCTCAAAGCTAAGTGTATTATAACGTATATCCAGTGTTATTAGTGGCGTGTCTGACCGTATCTCATCATTTTCTACTTCAAAATCTGGATATATGACTTTCATGCAAATTCATCAAATGTTACTTTTCTTGAATTATTTACGTTTTAGCTTTTTTGTAATCTCGCAAGATTTAGATATGATTTGATCTTGACAAATATCTTTTATCCAGGCCTTTTGCGCGTAACGGCAGGGGATTTAATAACAACTTTTAAAAAGAAAAAAACGTATATTAAAAACGTTCTTTTCAAACTTTTCACAAGCGACGTATATACTTTCTATTTTCATTTTTCCCGGCTTTTTTATTTTTTATTTCTGTCAATTTTCGCTTAAAAGCCTCTCCGCGGAAGTAATTTAATCGGCTCACGACATATCGGCGAAGAAAAATTGCGGATAAAAGCGAAATCTTCGTCATTGCCGTCGCATTAATTTAGCTCCGCTCCAATCAACCAAACAATATACCGCCGGAGCACAAAAATTCTAGCCAACCAAAAAATCCCCCGTAAATCATCATTAAGCTTAACGACCCCTCAAAAAAGCTAAGCATCCCCCGGCGAAAAATTCGGAAGCCATCCGGCTCCGAAAACAAACATCCAGAATCGATCCGGCTAATACACCCATAAATATGAATTCGAGACGCCTCTCCCCGCCGGAGGTCGAAGGTCGCCGGGAGCTGAAAAGTCGCGAGACGGAGGGGGGACCGATTACCCGTCGACGCGGGGATCGGATTTCGCGGCCTTGGATTTTGGCGGTTTCCGGCGCCGTCGTCGTCGCGATGCCTCGTCATCGACGTGCAGGAAGGCCGCGATCTTTTCGTCGGGGTGCGAAGGGATTGAGACGAGGAGCCGAGAGGGTGGAGAGTCTTAATGCTGGGAGACTGGATTGTCTGTTGAGGATTCTCGTTGCGGTCGGGATCTTCTTTTCGTTTGATTTTAAATTGCGCGAGCGATGATTTTGCTGTTTACTTCCAGGAAAAGATGAGGATTTCTCTCTGCAAATGGAGAGACGCTTTTTGTTCGTGGTTTTGTGCTTTTTCTACTTTTACGATTAAAGCTTCTTTATTACTGCTTTATCTTTTCAAAAAAAAAAGAAAAAATCTTCAACAAGATTTACTGAAAATATCTTTTACGCCGTACAATATACAATAAAAAAGCGCCTGCCTTTGACATATCCAGCAAAGAAACTTCAGATTTGCCCTCTGCAAAAAAAGTAAACCCGCTTTATTCCAAAAGTAAATACAATTTTATCACGCGAGCGAAGAAGATCCCCGCGGCGGCAAAGGCGTAAAAAGCCGCCGGAATAATCCCCGCTGTCTCCCGAAATTTACGTCTCGCGCGCGCGCGTCGACACATTTTTACACCGCGAACTCCTCCCCTCCGCGTCCCCGATCGAGCGAGAGTGGCGAACTCGATGCAGTACAGCGCGTCCGCGCGGAGAACGAAATTTTCCCCTTATCAAAATTTCAGCCGCTGCTTTCCTCGCGATCGCGAGAGAGAGAGGCGCGCACGATATATATAACTCTAGCCGGCCATTCAGAGGGGCGCTCCATTGTTGCGATGCGCGGTATCTCCAGGTCCGCTGAATGTTTTATTCGCCGTCGCCACCGGCCTCATCGGCGTCGTTAGGCGAGCTGAATAATGAAACCGCCGGGTTTACGTCCAATTTTTATGGGGAGTCGCGGCGCTTCCGTGGGATTATGTGGGGAGGTAGGCGTTTTCAATGATTTGTTTTGAAGTGAACGAAGACGAGACCTATGTACGAGTGAACGGAAGTTGGTTGTGGAATTTACAGCTTGTTTCTGAATAGAATGGTAGCGTTCGCGCCGTGATCTGGTAACTTTTAGTGCTCAGACATAATTTTATGTCGAGTTTTTTAATTCACGCCAAAAGCAACGTATAAAACCGCGCAAAACCGACCGCTCGAACAACAGCAACATTTGAATCTTTCCCCAAAACTTCATCGAGTTCACACTTCTCGTCCCTCAATATATATTCTCGAGAAATCCATACATTCCCCGCACGGCTCCGAGATCCAATGCGGTGGCGGTGCACTCGCGATTTCGCGCCGATCGATCCCGACTGGCGAAACGTGCCGCGGGGCAAAAAGACGCATCGCCCCGCGGAGCATCGAAATTATTCGCGAACGGTAATTAGCGGGCGCGCGTCGCGTGAGAGAGAGAGAGCGACCTCGGGGATCCGAATGCTGCGCGTGCCGACGCGGAATTAAGGAATGGCTTTTCCATGTATCGCCGCGGCTTCGAATGCCGCCCCGCGGTAATGGGTTTAATGCGAGTTCGCGTACGCAGAAACGATCGCATGACGGGTTTTCGTTTTCTTTGGCCGGTCGGAATGGTATGTTGTAGGCTCTGCATTTTTAGTTAAATGAAAGGTTCGGTTAAATATTTATAAGGCGCGGGGGTCGGCTCCCATCGTCGTATAGATGATTAATGGAGATTTGATGTGAATAAATTAAGAGTTCTTCTTTTTTTCTTTTCTGAATCGTGAATAAAATGCATACGCGTCTAGCTTATGCACTTTTTTTTTAAATATACTTATAGATTTTCTGCGACAAAAACTCGCGCATCTTTTACTATGAGGGAAGTCTTCAAAAAAAAAATAATTTAATCCGAAAAAACCACAATCAATTAAGGCAATACAGAATTATCGATCAATGCTTAATTACCTCCGATACAAAATGAAGCCCTTTTTCCCCTCAAACAATTCATACAATTTCCAAGGCTTACGCAACCGCCTGCAAATTAGCATTTCGATCAAAGCCCCTCGCTGAATAATAAAGCCTTACCCCGACTCCCTATTGACCGAGTAGGCAGAGAGAGAGAGAGAGAGAGAGAGAGAGAGAGATAGCAGTCAGGCGAGTGTCGGTGATTGTCGCGAGTCTGCTTTCGGCGTAAGCCGAGTCGCAGGTAGACGAGGACTCAAGGGGTTTCGGCCGGCGGATTAATTGAATTACGCAATCCCTGATTACCGAGCGTCCATTAGCGGTTATTGTCCGCGGCCTCAAAAACGAGCGGGGAAGCTCGATTGTCCGTCTGCCTGTCGGCTGACAAATAGGGAGTACGTACTTTGTTTGCCGCCGATCGAGCGTCAATATTGATTGAGAAAGCGATTTCGGCCTCCGAGGAAGACGTTGCTTATTGGTTGACAGAACGTTTCGGAGGAAGTTCGAGTGCGCGATTATTATAGGTGCTGTAAAATTCTTCGTCGCGCTGTTTATCATTTAGTTCGGCGTTGAATCGCAAGCGTTTTCGAGCGATTTCGACGCTCGGATGCCGAATCAAACGCAGCGCTTTCCAATTTAAATGTAAATTTACAGTCGCCATTGATCAAAAACAAAGTGGACAAGCAAATAAAGTATATACAGTGCAAATAATTCCCCGTTTTATCCGCGCGAGACTCAAAAGCAATCACGGCTACGAGCGCGCAGTTTCCATTTACCGAGTTTGCATTATCGAAAAACAAATCCTCTGCCCCGACTAGCCGACTTGATTTACGACCTCTCTCTCTTTCCAGTTATAATACATTTTCCGAATTCCCCCCCGAAAGTAATTGCCTCAATTTCCGAATCATCCCCCCCGCCGCGTTAAAACAATTCTCGCGGCGCAACGGCGCGCGACCGCACCGATAAACGAGCAGAAATCACCGATTATCGATCGCGTAGAAGAGCGCTCGGTTCTTGGTGAGAATCTCGCTTCCCACGCGATTTTTGATCTCCGCCGGGGCAACTTAATCCGGCGTGGAAGGTACATATATATAAAGGTAAGTCGCTCTGCATAATTCCGCGCGACGAAGTTTCTCCGCTGAAGGAGGGAATAATTAACGGTGTCGACCGCAATTAAAACGGGGCTCCCTCGCGAACCTCATCGAAACTCGGCGCTGCTCCCTTTTCGACGAAAGAAGGCAGTAGTCCTCCCCCTTCCTCCCTTCGCGCTCGATAATTAATAACGGATAGTTGCGCAATTCATCGCATTGACGACGACGGGCCGGCACGTGATACAGCCGCGGTCGGCCCGCCGCAGTCAAGGTCGGCGTGTAAGCGAGACGTGCACGTGACGCGAAAAATCGAGAGCGCCGATTAAGAGCCGGGGGGAGGCTGATATGAATGGCGCGGCCACGTGGAGCTGGACTCGCGCCAGATTTCGGCGGGGAGAAGCGAGAGGGATGTCGGCCTGTTTGCTTCGGGGATTACGTTTGGTAATAAAGGCTCTTCGGGGCGGGGGACGGGGAGTGAGCGCGAGCGGCGAAGTGGCCTCGAGGAGGCGGTTTAAACGGACGTTTACGCGTTTTAAGGAGTTTAATCGGATATCCTGCGAACTTGACGGGCTCGTTCGTTCGCTGTTAAACTGATTTTATACGGGGTGTCGCGCGTTTTTAAAAGAATGTGCTTTTCACGCCGATGGGAATCGCCGCGTTGATCATACTTTCAGTTTTACGCGCTGATTCGATAAAGCTTCCTCTTTTTTTATTCTTTCGTTCAATCTTCCGTTACGCGAACTTTACGGCGATCCCCTGGAAAGTCGGACTGATTTATGTCGAAACTGACGGCTCTTTTTAAGCTTTTTTTACGGGCACGAAATCCTTCCTAAACAGGTAACCGGATTATTACGAGGAAGTGGAAAAAAAAAAATCAAGTACAGACGCCAATAACGTTCTTTCCATCGAAGCTCGTCGATTCCAACGGCTTCGCCATTAATCCTCGCGCGCAACAAAAAAAAACAGCAAAGTCGAAGCGAAAAGAAAGCACATATGGATATTCACCTGGATTATCGAGTCTGGGTGAGCGCTGCATACTCTTGGTCTCCTCGGCGATCCTCATGCCTGCGATCAGACAATTACTGCGCTTTCTCAGTCTGAACAGGCTCGCCAGGAAGGCGAGGCTCTTGCGCCTGAGCCGGTCGTACTTATTGTTGTTGCTTCTGGGGCTCGTGCCGCCGCCGCCACCGCCGGGTCCGCCGCCCCCGCCGCCGCCGTGGCCGCCGCCACCGCCGCTACCCGGCGACGGCACTTGTATCATCGTCGCGGCAGGGAATTTCGTCTATTGTGCGTTGCCTCGCGGGCGAGACGCCGGGTTTCATGTGGGGTGCGCGAGGTTCGACGAGGTGTCTATGCGGCTAAGGGTCGAAGGAGTGAAATGAGTTTTTTGTTTTAGATTTTACCTTATTTCCCAGGTGGGGGGTTTCGGTTACTTAATTAGAGGAGGGTGGAGGTTTTGGTTTGAAAGTGGATAAAATTTTGGAGTTGGAGCGAAGATAATCGAAGGACTTTGTTTACGGCGGATTTATAAACTTTTATGTGCTTTTGCGCGCGAAATGAAAACATTACAATTCGATTCGTTAATGCCTTTAGAAGGCTGTCGGCTCGTGTGAAGCAATTGAACTTTTCTGATAACAAACTTTAATAAACCGCTTTGCTACTTTGTAAAGAAGTTATAAGCGCAATAATTAATACAATCAATAACGAGAGCAATAAGTCGATTCACGCGGAACAATTAATCAATTTCCTTTGTTCGAATGCAAAGGCATTCATTATGAAAAGTTTTCAATAAGTAAGTAATTAAAGAATAAAAACGAGCGTACTTTACGCGCTAATTGACGTTTCAAACGACGCTTTGCAGTACTAACAAGTATTTACAAATTTAGTTCACACGCCATCGGCGTCGTAAAATAACAGAAAAAATTCAATTTTAAAAAGTAAAACCCTGAACTGACTTCCATTCACTGTTTAAGTTTAACGACTCGCGGTCATTTTCCAAGAAAACGTCCGTTCAAACGTTATCCTCGCGCTCCAGAGCAATTAATTTAAACTTTCCACGAGGCGGACCAACAATTTCGAAAATTCGTTCCACTTTCACAGAGGGAAGCATAACAAAAAGCGATACGCGTTCAAAGGAGTCGCGGCGAGCATTGAAATAACTGACGGAAAACGCGAAATTCAGACTCGATAACGGCGAAAGTTCCGGGCGCCCAATTTCGACTTCGACCTCATCTCCCGTTCATTAAATATACTTCGCTTTCTTCAGAAAACGCAGACCAAAACACAACTCCCGCGGCGGCCCCTAAGCCTTACGTCTACCGTCACCCCCGGAACTTTCCCGTCATCTCACCCACCGACCCCTCTATTCACTCCCAGAACCGACAGAAAAATAACAGCACGCACTTACCGGGCAGCTCCTCGGTAGACCGGCGACTGACGGAGACTGAGAAAGAGAGCTGGAGCAGCGCTTAGAGGCCGCCTCGCCGGCGCCGAGGCCCCTACTGAGGCAGGTGTCCCTCGCGCGGCCAGACCGGGGGTGGCCTTTTTTTACTCCTCGGAGGCTCTCTCTCTCTCTCTCTCTCTGCCCCCGCCACCCGAGCGGAGAGAGAGAGAGAGAAAGAGCTGCGCGCGTTGCGCTTAGGCCCGGTTCGCAATCGACGCCGAGCGCCGCGCGACGAGCGACTGAATGGACGGCCGGGCTTTTCAATGGGCCGCGCGGCGGGTTTCGACTTCGATCGGGGTTCAGGGAGGCTTTTTCGAGGCGGGGACTCGTTGCAGCTTGGATTTAGCGGGGATTTGCGAAAGGTGGGCGCTGGGCCGTAAACTTTCTAATGATGTAGATTTTCTGATGAAAAGTCGAAGCGGCGGTAGTAAAATTAAATCGAATTAAAATTTAACTCTCGCGAGAATTTGCATGGATCTCGATGTATAATGGATCAAGTTCGAAAGTTGGCCAATTTCGCTCCAGTTAACTCGCTTCTCCGCAGTGCTTAAAATGCGCTAATCGTTGATTAGGAAACTTTGGAATTCCATCAAACTATTATTCCATTAAGCGCTAAGGGTCGGCACTGTAGACTCCAAATTAAAATAAATATAATCCCATTCCACCGAGCCCATCGAAATTCCCTCAAAGTTAAATTACGAACCGCAACGTAACTTTCACCGAAAATCCTTATTTCACCCCTTCGATACCTCGATTTCAATCGCAGCCAATTTTTCCCCAATTACACCCCCCATCGTCCCTTCCAACCGCAGAAGCACACGACAATAAACAAACGCGCTCGATTCACTCGTACGAATCTCCAGCGGCGAGAGAGCATATAAATCCGCCGTCGCCGGTCGGATCTCCTCCCGTGACTCATCCTCTTTGTGGACTCTGCCTAAGCCGCACACCCCCCACCACTCCCGCCTCTCTCTCTCCTTCCTCCTCGCGCCGCAGGACTTTGCGCAGCTGCGAGGATCGAAGCCTCTCTCTCTCTCTCTGCCCGCGCAGCCTTCAAAGGACGAATTTACGCGCTGCGCGTACGTCGCGCGACACACGATGACCGATCGGGACAACCGCGCTCTCGGGTGTTTATTTATTTCCGCGGGCGCGCGTCGCCTTGATTTAATGAATTCCTCGAAGGCGATGTGTATCGGGCGAACGATTCGATGACGGGGAGACTTCGTTTGACGTCGGGGAAGTTGGATTGGCTCGCGTTTTTAAATGGGAATCAGCACCATTTGATGGATGTACTCGGAGAACGAAGTGGTAAAATTCGAGGCGCCTTTTTTGCCCTAATCGAGGAGAGACGGGAGGTCGGCTTTTTTGATACCAGAAGTCGGTCGATTACTACTCGAATATTCTCATTTAATAAACCGTTTTATTTAACTTCAAAGCGGTCGTTTTGTAATTGGAATCCTTCTTTTCTTAAAATTCCTTCTATTCTTAAAAATTTTTCAACTGCACAAGAGTAAAAATTAAGTGGTTTTTTTTTTAAATTTTACCAGCCGGAAGAGCCGGAATGAATTTCTGAATGGGAAGTAGAGAAGCAGCTGAGTTACAGCTTTACGTTTAAGTAGTAAAAGGAGCGTCTACTCGGGCAGTGGAGTATACTTTATTTAATGCGGCAGGATTGCGATTGCCATTGACTCGATCCAATTTTCTTATGCATCAAACGGCCAAGTTTATCTTCGCATTATTTCAGACAAAATTGAGCTGTCAGAGATTTTTATTAAATTTTATTTATAGGATAAATGGGAAATAAAACTCTAAATTATTACTTATACTAAATAGACAATTTTAAGGATTAAAGGTTATTTAAACAAGGCAGAAAAACTGCGAAGGAGTAAAAGGTTCATGAATTTCAAGTTAATTGCAAAAAAGTTTTCTTGCTTATCCGGCTGGAAAATTAGTATAGCAATTTTAATCTTCTAATTAAAATTCGCAATTAAAGCGATAATTATCTTTCCGCCTTTTCTAAAAAAAAAAAATTCTTCTTATATTAGTTAAAAACTACATTAAATTTCCCTCCGGCGCAAAGTCCGTTCTCGCATTATCGACGCGGGAGGCAATTTCTCCCGCAAAAATTTCGTTCCACAAACAAGACGCGGGAAGTTCGTTTTATTCGACGCAACTGGAACAAATAAACGAACGAGCCTAATGTTTTTCCAGGTAAATTTCGTTCTATCGCCATATAATTTAGACTGCAAATAAGCTCGCAGTTCGTTTTCCATTAATATTTAAAGCAGGCACCGAAATTACCTCTGCAGCCTCGCCCGAACAATCCTAAAAACAATGCTCGAAACGTCGATTTTAAAAACCAAATCCACGAAATTCCTGTATTCACTCGAGTTTCATTTCTCCTTCTCCAAACTACCGACTCCCCGCCGAACTAAAGCAATCGGCGGCACTCGGCGTCAAAACTACTACTGCCCCCCCTCGAAACAGCCAGCCTCGTTGCCAATAAAAAGAAAGCGACATAACCCGCTGGCGGCAATCCCCTCCGCGCGAATAAAAACTGCTCGGAGGCACGCCGCGACTTCGATCGGGATGCGTCTCGGAGGCGGGCGCGCTTTTTTTCTTTTTTATCGCTTTGATTCCCTTTTCTTTCCGAGGCCTCGTGACCTACTTAACCCACACCCCGGTGGTGTTGTAGTAGTATACGCACGCCGTGTCGCACTTTGTGGGGGGTTCGTGCACAGCGGCGCGTGCCGACGTATACTCTCTCGGACGTGCTCGGGGAAAAGTTGTTTCGTTGTTCGCGCCGAGTTGATTAGGGAGGCCTTTTTCGAATTTCTCCTCGAGGGGGGGCCTTTTCGCGCGAGGTTTAATTGAATCCGAGGCGATTCGTGCGTGCTCGGTGATTCTTCGAAGGGATTTCAGGCGTTTTTTGGCGGCGCTTTTTTTTTTCTTTGGAGAATTTTGACATTGAAAGCGGGACTTGGCCGACGTGGATATACTTTAATCGTTATTGTCGAACGTTATTTTTGTTAAAAAATTCGTTTGATCAACGCGTCGATAGAACAATTGCAGGAGTAAAAGCGAAAACTTAATCAGCTCGATAAATATATTTACGTAAAACTTTCAGCTCGAGCAGAAAGGGGTTACCTTGAAATTTATATTTTTAAACCGAGAGAAAAAATATTTAGTCTACCTGGTGTCTCGTTAGAGTTTAATTAGGAACTTTAAGTGCGGTCGCTAAGTGGCGAACCACTGAACCTTGCGCTTTACGTAATGCAGGTTTTGCGGATAATAGAAAATTGCTCTTGCAATTTGGGTGGGAAAATGTCTTCCTTTTTGTTAGCCCGGAGTATTTAAATTGTAGCTTAGGACGAAGAATTGATAATTTAGAGCATTTTTTGAAAAAATATTTGGGATTAATAACCAAATACTTTGTTTTATTTATTAAAAATATATTAAACTGAGGAGCGAAATTGTAAAGGTAATTAAGAAAGTGTAATTAAACGTTCAGAAAGGTCTTTGAAAGAAAGTCCACGTTTGTATTAATTAAATTCAATCACTGTACTCATAAATTTGACCCTTTTTACCGTAATGTAATTTTTTTCTTTGTGCTTAAGCTGATTCTAACCCTTTATCATGCTTAAATTTTAATTCACAAAAGGCGAATCCTATAAGAGCTTAAGCTGTCCTTTCTCTCTCCGACGAAAATATAAGCAGTTTTAATTTCATTATGAAATTTTCAAACAGACTATTTCTATAATGAGCAATCCGCTCGTACAGTCTATATTCTTTAGTCATTTTTCATAAATATCAAAATAAATTTTTATAATATTATTCATAAAAAAAAACAGTTGAATGCAACTAATAAAGTATACTCTTTTCTATACCGTCAACATTTTGCCTAATAAAATCCGCAGCCCACCCAACTAACAACCGTAATCCGCGCCGAACCCTCCTCAACAAATTTCGCGCGTCCTTATCTCCTTCCGAGCGATCTCTCCAGCATCCCTCAGCCGGAAGGGGGGCAGGTCGAATTCCTCGGCGTCTGGCCGATGTATTTATATATACGTCGGCTCTTTTCTCTCCTCCCTTACATCTCGCCGGCGGCCTTTCTTCCTCGCTCGGGAGAAGCGATCGCGGCGCGGCGTGATTTCGCCCCCCGAGAGGCGGAAAATTCCGCGGATCAAGGCGGACGAATGTATAATGTATTGTATCCTTTGAAACGTCATTCTTCTCGTCGGCGGGGACGAACGATGTAATATGGATGCGCCGCTTATTCGTTCGATTTGGAACGGCGAAATTGAAAGATCGCTGATTCGGGGGCGACTTTTTTTCAGGGGCGGACGGCGGACGCGGAGGCGAAATTTATTTGAGAGGCGCGGAAATTCGGGCGTTCGGGGACGTGAAATTTGAAATTCGTTGAATGCGAAATGATTCTATTTCCAGTTCGTTAGGTTCTGCCGTTACCTGGAGGCAAAAATAGAGATCAGAAATAATAGCCGGCTGTGGATGCAGTTTTACTTTTTTCGCTTACCTACATTTATTAAGTATTCGTTCGCAAGTGACACATTGATAGAATAATTTTAGACGCTTATTTTCGTTTATCAAGTTGATCTACTGGGCAAATACATAGTTATTGGTATTATTTTATCGTACGATCTTTGTACAGTGTGTATTTTTAAGAAATGTTCCATTAAGCTTCATGTATTTATATACGCAGAAAGCATGATATAAAGGTAGATTACGCATATATAATAATAACGTAGCCATTTTTAAGTGTATTTATTAATTATAAAGTCAAAGAAAATTTTAATTGAAAACTCTTCGTTGAGTAATTTTATTTATAGGTTCGTACTAAAGAATGGCAGTCAATTTATCAAATTTTTTACCGATAAAACTCAATAAAACTCATTTTTGTTTAAAACGTCGCATTTTTAATTTTGAAAATTGTCCGATCGCTCGTTCAAAAGCTCGCGAAAGCACCGCCGAAGATTCCGGCAAATTACCCTCCCAATCTAAAAACGGAACCGAGACTTCCAATCTCCAAGACCCAATTTCCCTAAACATCGCGTCAACGCCTCCGTCGCCGGCCTGCAAAATCGAGCAGCAACAGCCCGGCAACGGCGAGAGACAATCCACCCAGCATCCGAACGGCAGCCGGCCGCCTCGAGGCAACGGCGGGCTGTCGGCAACGGGGTCACCTAATCTGCAAGCTCTCTCTCTCTCTCTCTGTCTCTACGCTCTCGCCAATATAAAGTCGGGTGCTTCCTCGTCATCCCCTATTTACAGAGCGGCGCGCGCGTCGAAAGCCGCAAGCTCGCAATAGCCCCCAATCAGGCCCGGAAGCGTCTAAATTTCCGCTCGGCCTCGATTCGCGAGGAGGGAAGAATCCATTAGCGGGGCGCGTTTCGAAAACCGGGTGTACGACGTGGGTTTCTGCGCCGATAAAGGGCGGCGTATTTTTACGAAAAAGGATATCGCGTTGTCCGGGGGTGCGATCTGACGCTGAAGGATATACGGGGGGTATTAATAATTTTTTTTATTTCCGACGCGCCGATCGGGCGGACTTGATTTTTATTTCTGTTTTGCGGTAAAAATAATTGTGGTTAAATATAGCTCTTATTGTGAATTTCGAGTTTTATTTAGTTTTTATGTCGCTGATTTACGCTTTATGTCTAACAGCGGGGCGTTTTCTTGGTAATGAATACAGATTCGTCGATAAAACCTACGTAAAACGATACTCTAACCCAATTTAATTATGACAATGTTCAATAATCGCTGCGGATCTAATATTGTGAAGCTTAATAGCAGGACTCGCAAATATTTCATTGCACGCTTATGACGGTAGAGCTTTTAATTAATAATTAACTCGGCCGGATCGTTTGTAAAATTAATATTTCACAACTGGTGTTGGTCGATGTACGGTACATAATGTAGGACGCAATGATAGGCACCCGCGTTAATTTTATCCCCGGATATTGAAATGCAGCACTTCCATGTGTTTCATACTCAATTTCAGATACCCCTTTTCCTCCCGAGCTTCAATCAATTAAACATTTCTGCCTGGGGAATTTTGATAATTTACGTATAGAACGTCGATTGAACCAGGAATATTCGCGGAAAATGAAAATAAAATCTATACGTTATAACTCGAAAAATAAAAATTTTCTTTTTCGAGTTAATAAAAACTTTCTCCGGTCGATCGATTTCAAAATAAAAGTATATACTCGATTGATTTTATTAAAAAATTCCAACCCATCTCTTAATAACAACGAGCACAAACCTCCGTCGGCTGCGCAAATATTTCTTTGATGCATATATACGGACTCCGCTCTCAACGAGATTGCCCGCACGAAATATATAACGCTCCAAAAAAAAAAAAAAAAAATGAAGCCCGAAAAAAGACCCGCGGGGGACGCGATTTTTCGTGCCCCCGCCTTTTTCTCGACGGCGCTCGAGAATCGATAGATGTTATCTATAATTACGGCGGAGGAAAAACCGATAAAGAGTCAACACCGTTCGGCGCGATTATCCGTTTCTGTACGGAATGAGAAGTGCCACCCTACAACGGAACCGAACAAGCGGTCTTGTAGGAAAGTTACGTTACGTTCTTTTTTTTTTTTCGTTGGTGCAAACACACGAGTGTTGGAGAGGTTTGCTGGGGTAAATACGGCTGTACTTGCTCCTTTTTTTGTCTTTCGAAAAATTGAAATGGCTTGATAGGGTGTAGATTAATAGAGTTATTGTTTCAATTTTAAATTTATTTCGGGCGGAAGAGCAATAGTTACTTCTATATAGATGTAAATAATAGTTAATTGCTATTGTTACAGTTAATTACAGTATATTCTATTAATTACAAGTACAATATCGATTATGCTTTACCTATATATAATTCACGCATATACTATTATTTCAAATGACAAATTTAGCGTAATTAAATTTAATTGTACTACGAGTACAAATCTCTTATCGCGAAATTACTATTTTTTGTTTGAAATAAATTTTAAATATTGTATTGTCGCACAGTGATAAAGTGAATTAAGAATATCCACGTTGATATACAATCATCATTACTCATCGTTTTTAACGTAAATAATACGAACATTTTCTCATTCATCAGAGTTACGCTGGAATAAATTTTTTTTTCTTCGCTTCAACGTTATATACAGCGAAGATAAACGAAGCCCGTATTTTTAGAACGATTTTTAGGCGATTATGTCTTATTAAAATATACAGCCTATGAAACTCAACGCCTCGCGTCAGCATTAGCCAGCCGATAAATTAACGAGATTTAAGGCGCTTTGTACCCGAGGTTATTACCCCTAAAGATACTATCTCCCACGAGCTTCGCGAAATACGAGGCCCTTCGCGCTTTAAAAAAAGCTCGGAGGCAGTTATTAACCGGAGATCCAAAGAGTGACTCACACATCACCTTTTGCTGAAAAAATTTGCACGTACGGGCGTTTTATTAAAAACGCCCGCGTCTGTTTTCCGTTCCTTTTAGAAAGTGAAAAAAAAAAAAAAAAATAACCGAAGCTATACACCGAGAATTCAAGGTTTACCCTGCTGGAACACTAACCTACAAAAATTCTATGCCGTATTTTAAAGCGGAGAAGAAAAAAAAAAACTTGACCCCTTTACCTCCGAGGGAATTGAAGAAACGTGGATACGGAGCGTCTATTCACGGAAGTTACGTCTATACGTCTTGCAATTATTCTACTTGACCGATTATGATCTTTGATAGATACATACCACAGGTATTACGTAACGTTTACAGACGTGCACTCGTTAATTTTATCTATCGCAACCTGCGGACGCGGAACGTCGAACGGAAAATGTCTTTATACTGGAGCTTTATATTAGTTTATTTACTCCGCCGGTCGAGCGGTCCATAAAACATGAAGCAAAAGAAGGAACGAGAGAAAAATAGAACGTGAAAATTTAAATTGAGAAATGGCACTGGGAGCAGGGGAATTTCCGAGTGCATTCTCCCCCTCGGAAAAGTTTCTTGTATTCCGCGATGGTACGTTGATCTCTATAAATATTGTAGGTTAGTCCCGCGGGTCCGGGAAAGGCTTTGTGTATATCGTTGCACCTTCTCGACGTTTCCGACTATCTCCCGCGACTGTCTTCTGATAAAAGGAGCTTCTTTCGCCGCGCTTTTTTTTTAAATTTCGAGCGCATAAAAATGATAAAGGTGGAGAAAACACGAGAGATATAATGGAAGATTATCGACGCGTCGGCCGCCTTATTGTTACGCCGAGCGGCAATTTCGAGAGTGTAGGTGGTAGTAGGTGTTGTTTTTCGCGCATTTTTAGATCGAAGCATATAGAAATGTACTATTTTTAAAGCGAAGTTATCGGCGGGGAAGCGCTGGCAAATCAAAGGGCGAAATCGACGATCATTAATCTTGATCTAACGAGGGAACGCGCTTGAAAATAGTGCTTTTCTAACGAGATTGACGAGAATTCAATAATTTGGCAGCGATGCGCTGAGTAGAAGGCATAGACGTTTTTTTTTTTTTTTGTGGGCGTTCAATCACTGAAAGCTAAAAGTACTGTACCCAAATCTGAATAAAAAGCCACCGCTGTAAATTCTCAAACCCTTCTATCCCCCGTTCCCAAACAAAAAACTATAACCTGACTCCCCCTCGAAGCCTTTGGAAAGGGGCGAAAACAAGCTATACACCGCGTTCCCAGTGTACTCGGCGTTATCTCGCGTTCCCCAGAAGCCCGCGTGCACAGAAATCGCGTATACAAGGCAGGCTGAAAAGGCCAGAGTGCCGGCCTCTCCCTCGTCCGCGGCGGGCATCGATCGGGCCGCGCCGCTCCTCCACACATAAACACGTCCCTCCCGGCGGCGGCGGCAGTGGCGGTTCAGGCGGTCGGCTCTCGTCCCCAGAAGCTTCGCTGCAACGGCCTACTCGTCACTGTGTCTATATACACGCTGTGCGCATACTGACCTTCAAGCTCCGGGCGACGGCATCCTCCTGGCTGGCGCGAGGACTCGGCTCGGTGTCGTTGTCGTCGTCGTCGCGGGGCGATGGAGACGCAGACGCGGCTGCATCCTTCGCGGACGAGCCCAGGACGGAGAGTGCGCGCACTGCGCCGGCGGATCGCGGCTCTACGCGCAACGCCGCGCCGCCACCGCGAGTTCAGCGGGAGTAGTAGTGGGAGCTGGCCGCGTGCGCCGCGGAGACACACCGACGACGACCGGGTGGGGAAAGAGGTGCACCTTTTTTTCATCGCCCGAGCGAGGCGATTTTTTCGGACACGTGCACCGATACCTTGGATGTACCTGCTGGGAGGGGAGGGGGAGGGGGGCGAGTAAAGATCGCCGGATTCGAGCTGCCGGGAAGCCGAGTGGGTGGGTTAGTGGTAAGAGCCGAGTTCGGTCAGACTCTTTTCGGAGGGGAAGCGCAGATTTTCGGCTTTCGTTTTTGGGGATTTTTAAAGATTCCGAGGGAAAGGACGATCGATCAAAGTGGGAGTCGGAAACTTTTGGAATGGAAACGTAAGGCTTTTGGAGCATGAAAGTAACATGTTCGAAGTTACTGCAATATCTCAAGAATATGAGAGAAACTTGGAAAAAGTCAAAGGCAGATTGGAAAAAGTCGAATTCATATATAGATAAATCAATAAAAAAGGCATAAAAAATATATGTATAGAAAATTCATATTCGGACGGCAGAGTACCGTGAATTTTTTCCATAAAATTTCAAAACTTTCAAACACTCGAAAGTTTTCTGTAAAAGTCTCTTTTTTACAAACGCCCAGTTCTTTTATTCTCACGTCTCTATCCGTCAGTCTGTAAAGACTTCTATTTGCAGTACCTCATCCCTTGCAAAATTATTTTTAACACACTCCGCTCGCAGTATATCATTTTTACAAATTGTTCTCCGCCCCTTTTGTACTCTCGCGAAAGGTTTTATTTTCTTCGTGTCCATACATTTTGCTTAAACCTCGCCGTGCGGCAGAAAGGGTTGCGACCTCAATACTTTATTTATTATATTTCTCGACGAAAAAAAAGGGTCGTGGGTTCGTTTTTTTTCGGATTTTAGGTCAATTTGAAAAAGATTGAAGATGCTGCAGGTGAATGGACTTTCAAATTAAATTTAATTAGTTTTAATTAGAGCTCGCTCTAATTCAAACTAATTTAGATCATATCAGAGGTGATTTTGAAATCGGATTAATTAATTAATCACCTCGAAAGGAAGAGCAGTGGAAGGATAGTAATGGTATTAAAAATCGAATTTAAATTAGAGAATAATTGCAGTGCATTAGATACTTTATAAATCGCTTTTCCAATTTTCCCTATAACTATTGATTTAGATGAAAGATAGAGTCTGTGACATACTTTTCGTTTATGTACACTTTCAATTTTTAAATAACTTTTATACACTTTAGTTGTGAGTGACTCAACTTATTCGACTTTTTCTATTGTAGAAAATACGACCATTATCATTTATTTTTTTAAATTTTCAAAAAGTTCTTCAATTTTCAAGACTTTAATATTCAGATTGTTTAAATTAACTTTTCTTTTCGAATAAGCTTGTAGCAGTTTAGTCAATTTTTATAAATTAAATACTATAAAACCATTCAATAGATTCATGTTTCATCGAACTTATACCTGCTAATTCTGAGTCGGTTTAAAACAAGTACACTGAGAAAAAAATTTCTTCAAATTAAAGAAAGCTTCATTGCGAGCAATCGGTTAAATAGTTTTTTGATTCAAAGAAAACATTCTTTAATTCAAAGAAACCTCTTTTTAATGGAAAGTAATTTTCTTCTTTTAAATACAATTTTCTTTTTTTAAAGAAACTTTCTTCTAATTAAAAAGGGGTTTTTGATTAGAAGAATTAAAGAATGTTTTCTTTGAATCAAAAAAATATTTAACCGATTGCCCGCAATGAAACTTTCTTTGATTTAAAGAAATTTTTATCTCAGTGTATAATTTTTTTAAATCAAAATTTACATATTTAATACATAAAGTTTTTAAACTAATGAGAAATGTCAAATTGTCTGCAACTTGAAAGAGACCAGTTTATTCATTACAACAAACAATTTTTTCGTATACCTTGAATCCATATTTTTCAAATTTTTTCATAAGCTGCGAGTGCTAACGAGACTTTTTTCCAGCTTTACGTTTTCGTCTCATTAATCTTGAAAGTGAAAATATTTTAAATTTGAATTCAAACAAAATGCGCCTCATTCATAACGATTCAAAAGATTTTCAAGAAGGACTTTTTAGCTTTATATAAATTGAAAACGCTAAGCTTTATGGAAGTAATTTCAGTTTCGACAAATAATGTAATCGCAGGCCGTAAAAAGAACCTAGTCATCTAATAATAAATCATGACGTTTCTAGTCTATAATAGACTATTCTTTCAATTTTAGCAAGTAAAGCGCCTTTATCTAACCTTTATAGTAACTTTAGCCAAATGTATTAATAATTTATCCTGCCATTGATTTTTTCGTTATCTCTCAAGAGACCTACTTATGCCTGAAAAAATTCAACGTTAATAACTGGGAACGTCAGAATTTTTTCAGACATTCTGGCAACATAAACCTTCTTTTTAACAACGTAGGAGGTGCCATTTGCAAAACTAAAAAAAAAAAAAAAAAAAAAAAAAAACGAAATAACGAACAGCGCGAGTTTCGCTCTCCAGATTTTGTTGTCTATTATTCCGAGGAAAATCCCGCCGCGAACATCAATATTGCATGATAAGAGTAAATTCCCTCCGAGGTATTATATTTAACTTAGTAACGAACGTGTCCGGAGAAATATATCAGATCTAATCGACGAAGACGCACCTGAGTTTCATATCGATTCATTAATTATCTCCAACTGTCAAAAATATCACACGTCGCATTTCTGTTAGATACCTGAATCTATGTAATGTTCAGCGGTTATTTTTATTCGTGTGAAAAGTCATGTGGTAAATTCTTTGAAAATGTATTTTATGGGTGAAACAATTTTGTGCGAAAAAATTTAAAATACTTACAATTACAAAATACCGACCATTCAATCATTAACAATGTCAATATCAAGCATTCCCCTAAAGCCTATTATCTAACTTTACCGACATCCGCCCTCCACGACCGCGAGTCGCTAAACCGCTCGAAATAAACCCCTCTGCACCCGGCACATCATCCTCTCAGGTCCGTCCCACGTCGCGGCTACCGAAAAAGCAAGAGCCTGAAAATTTAACATCCGCCCATTTTATCTCGAGCCCCGGGAAAGGAAGCGAAGCAGCCCGCGCTCGGCATCGATCGGCGCTTCTAATGAATGGACGTCTCTCTCGCGCCGCGGCCGCGGAAAATAGTATACGCGAGCGTCGAGGTCGCGGATCGGCCCGATCAATTCTAACCTTCGCCGTCGCCGCTGCTTCGCGGACGTTATAAGGGACGTTGCACTTGTTGATCGTCGCGCGAACTTGTTGCCAGAGAAATTGCCAGAGCGCCGTTCGACACTCTCCTCTCTCGATGCGGGCGCCGCGATGATCGGCTCCCCGGAGGCTTTGTTGAGAAACACAAAGGACCCAGTTTCGGGAGTAAGAGGGCGGCTGCGAGTCGACGATTGGCCTCTTTGCACGTTTCGCGGATATTCGAGAGAGAGAGAGAAAGAGCGGCTTTGAGCGGGGTTAGAGTCGAGCTATATATTTTGCTGGAGTGGAAGAAGGTTGGAGGTGAATTGAAATGCTCGAGCAAAGAAAGTTAAAATTGGAATGTATTCGAGACCTTTGTTAAATTTCATTTTGAATGACATCGCAATTACGTTTGAAACATTATATTTTATTTTTATCGTAACGAAATTGTCACGCCATAATATAATTGAGTTGTTTAAATACTCGGCTCGCGTGCGCACCTAAAACTAATTTGCCTTTCGTTTGTGTTTCAGTCTTACTTCAACGAGTAAATTTCATCGTCAAAGGCATATATACCGGAAGCGTCCTCCGAAGAAAAGCAAATGTCGATCTCTAATTAAGCGCGAGAGGTATAAATCCACGTCCGGCTTAATTATTTCCGCGCAAACAAGCCCGAGAGTTTTCTCGGGGGGCAAGACGGATGCATTCTCGCGCGTCGAAGCTCACGCCGTCGTCCGAAAATAATTAAGCCCCAAGAAGATTTATCCTCCGCGTAATTAGAGGGCACATACACACGTCGTTGCGGCCGGCGAAAAATGCGCCCGAGTTTTTTTTTCGACGAAAAAAACGGAGTTCGACGCTCGACGGGTGTTGGAGGATTACTACCGATGAGGCATTGTTGCTACGGCGGCGAAGATTGATGCTGCTTCGGCTTCCATTAACGGAAAAGGTTGCACTCCGAGTTGGAGCTGTTGGTTGTTTAGTTTTTCTCGAAACTGTGCGGTGTTGCAAAAATTCGTTTACGCGATTTTGCTCTCGAGGAGTGTATATAGAAGTGGTAATTTTGTAAAAGCGTAATTTTTCGTTAAGATAAAAGGGATGTTTTTCCCTTGACAAAGACCTTCGTAAAAATATATTGTAACGCTTCTACCATAAATTTTACTCAAAGTATTAGAAATGTAAGTAGTGGATTGAGTTCTGTTATTTGTAATTTTTTTTACTTTTTCACATTATTTTTGAAGTTCAAAATTTATTGTTTTGTAATATAATGTTTATGCTAGTTTAATAAAAAAACTTACTGCTCGTCTCTAATGCTCAATTTGCCGACAAATAACTTTTTGAAGGAAGTTGCGGCTGTTTATCAAAATATATATCATGATTCACTTCATTAGACAACTTTTAAAGAGCAGTATTTATGACGGAAGTACGGCAAAGTTCAGGTTATATCCTTTTTCTGAAGGAAAATAAACCCTTCAATTTAGCTGCGTTATTGAAAATCGAAAGTCGTAAAAAGCTAATAAAGTAAACTCTATCACGAAAATCTAATGAATAAAGGAGAGTTCGCTGACCTTGGAAAAGGAATCTTGAAGCTTCCAATGCTTGTCGTCGATAAAGTTATGAAAACGCAGAATAATATTTGATTAATAAATTACTCCTCCTTTTTTGCTATACAAATATCATAAAGAGTTACCTTCAATTTATAAAAGTTTTCTGTTTAAAGTCTGGGATACCATTTTATTTAAAAAGCATCACCTCACGTTTTTTGTAAAGAATTTTTAACAATACTAGTCTAGAAATAGGCAAGTAGAATTGGGCTTGAATGTCTTTGTCAAGGTCTTCATCATCTTAAGGCCTTTAAAAGGTTGCTTTAATCATCATACATCAGAAAATATGAACACGAGTCTTCTTGCTTTAAATTAAAGATGCATTTTTTACATTAATTGGAAATTATAAATACAGCGTTAATTACCTTATTTTTTTATGTTTATTGCGTCTGGATACCAATTTTTAATAACTCGCAACTCGCTTGAAAAGCAACTTTCCGTCGCAGCCTCATAGGACTTTTAATACCCGCAGAAAACACGACTCCCCGGAAGCGTCCCAAAGTACACATCGGTCGCGAGAGCCTTTGCAAAAAAGCAGACGGAAGTCGCGCGATTCATTTTTACCGACCGAAATGAAAAAGCGTTCGATTCCGAAGCTTCATCCGACTTTTTTTTTTTTGCCCCGACATCCCTTTCATTACTCGGCGCGACTCGCAATTCCGACGCCGCAATTTCCCGCGATATTATCGGCCGCTTATGCACATATAAGGAAGAAGAAAATCGAACGCTTCTCTCTTTTTTTTTTTGCCGAAGCGACACGCTTTCGCTTTGTATTTTTAGACGAGCCGCGCCGCAATATTTTTATTGCGAGAACACGTCGAAGATAGACGAGAAGCGTGATTGCGAGGCGTCGGGGAAACGCGTCCGGGTAATTGAAAGAGCGGAATATTCATGGTGGCAAGGCTGTTTTGATAATTTATTCGGTTTGTTGGGAATGAATGGGCAGTGACGGAAAATTGATTGGATTTTATGTTGAAAACTTTGTTAGTGGTACGATGTTAGTTGAGTTGTTGATGTTGGAATATAAAGTGGAAATTTCAAAGTGCAGTGTTCAAATTTATAAAATGATGACTCTTAATAATGTATGCAAGTGAGATAAAAATCTTTACTTTAGTATAAAAATATTTTCAAGGTTCAAAAAGTTTTATTTATTAAATAATTATAGTTAGTCGCATCAGATGTTTTAATCACGGTAATAATGATTTTGATGTAAAACCAATTTACTCTTACTTTCATTAAGTTTTTCTTTTAGATACAGAGTAAAATAAAAAGAAAGTATCTCGTAACGAGTGAAGTTTAAAATGTAAGAGCTTGCTTGCAATTAAAAGTTACGCAAAAAGGAAATAAATTCTAAAGAAAGAAGTTTCCGTTATAAGTATTTTAAGACTGAATTACTATAGGATTCATTCTTGTTAAATAAGAATACTAAGATATAGATTAAAGAAGTTTTGAATTTCTTTAACAATTTTTATTATGAACTTTTTATCACAAAATTTTATTACGTGGCTGTTTATTCCAAACTATTCAAAATTTTATGCAAAGAATTTAACTAGATTAAATTAATAAATATTTTAGATGCTTGATTTAAAATTTGGTTTCGAATATAAATAAAGAAAATCATTTTGGTTATTAATAAGCTTAAAAAAAACAAAGTTGACGATAGAGAATAGACGAGAATAAAAGGAAAGACAAACTGATTTTGTTTTTAGAAAGATTTATAATATATATGCGATGCATTTTGTGTCGTACATTTTCGCAATTGTTTATTTCATTTGGTCGCAGTATACAGTCAACCTTTTAATTTAAAAAAAAGAACGTGATGAACACTTGGCTCGAATGTTGCATCTGCATTTAAAAAAAAAAAAAAAACAAAAAAAAGGAAATACATTTCGCTTTTGCGCGACGTAAGATTGAACAATGAGAAACTTTTCCGACATTCATTTATACTTTTCCTTCTTAACGTCTCAAACTTATTCTCGTTTTACGCTCGAGGAAAAAAAGCGACTAATGGCTAGTTTTTAACTTTGTGTCGTTCTTTTCGTGATGACTCCACGCGGAAAGCCAAAGGGAAACGGAAATAAACCATCGAACTTTCTTGCTACTTCTTTCGTTCGCTTTCTTCCTCTTCGTTTTGCGTGAAAACGAATACACAGCTATGGGTTATCGATATGTTAATCTAGAAAAGCTACATTCCTTTCTTTCTCTATCACTCTCACTCTCTTTTCCTCTCTTACTCTCTTTCGTATAAACAGAGCGCGAACATCAAAAACATCCTCCTTTAATTATGCATACAAATTCATAATTAATATACATATAATATATATTTATATCAATATAAAACATTTGAAAAATCACAGTTACGTAAAAACATTTTTCCCTTCGTCGACGCGCCACCGTCTTTCAACGTGCGACTTTTCTCTTGGTTTCTATGGTTTTACCTATGCATTTCATGGTGTATGTATCAACTTTTTTAATTCTTGGAGTTATTATTCATTTTCTCTTTGAGAAACTATACAGCTTTGCTTCGTTCATGAAATATTTTGTTCAATCGTCTCAAGCGTATTATGTTTTTCAAAATTCAACAAAAATTGTTTTGCTTCGAGTCTTTCGACTTGCGCGTTGAAAAAATTTTAAAATATCTTCTTACCAAGTATTATCATCGATGTAAAATTTAGTAGAATGAATTATTTTTGAAGGTGACGTAGTGTAGTTTGAAAAATTTTTATCTGTCTAAAAGTCATTATTACTAAATAAAAAACGCCTCCGCCAGTTGGCAATAATAACAATAATATAACGGTTAAACTAACTAAACGAAAACTTTATAAAACCTTAGAACTTTGAGCATACGAATTTTTCTGCTTGTTTTACAACTTATTTAAATTCAGTATAACTTAACAGGAGAATTACAATCAATTATTAACATAAAAATAAATTATTTTTCAATCAAAAGTTATGCAATCCATTCTTTAATCACGAAATTTTATATTTATGTAAAAATTATAATTAATATCGACATCGCTGGTAGAGAAATATTACTTTACGTCACCTTACAAAATTCGCAGTGTTTCTTTCACTTTTTGTAGTAAAGTACAATATCTCTTAAATAAGAAAATAAAATTAATCGAAGATTTTTTTTTTCTAAATCTTAATTTATGCTTACATCGAAGACAGATTTTTAGCATAGAGCTACATCTATCAAGAGAAGCGTTTTTCTTAGATAGAAATAATATTTTTCTTGTTTCTCGTCTAGGCGACAACGAAACTTCCTACGAGATTAGAACGGTAAATTTTCACTAAATTCCCTCTACAATATATGTTTAATAAATTGCAAAGTGGCAGTGTCTTATTTCTGACGCAATTCATTCGAGAAATGGAAAGTAAGACATTTATTCGTTTCTTGCCTTCGAGTTACATTGAAGATGCTGTTCAGTGAAGCTTGAATTTACGCAGTGTTACTTGATTATAGCTAAATAAATAAAGTATCGAAAACAAGCACGTATCACCTAACAGCATCTAAAAAAGAGTAGCTATCGAATTCTTATCTCAGTTACATTTTTTTGCGATTCTTTCTTTTTCATTTTTGTGTCGACGATTATTGACTTTTTTAACTAAGCATTTTCACCTCGCTCACATCACATACAACGATTATTTTCACACAGTATATGCACCATGTTTCATGTCCTTTGAAAATACGTACGTCGTGGGAAAAATATATATGCAGGAAACTTACGCAGCAAAAAAACGCTCCTTCGTAGGCTTTGTTTTGTCTCTAGTTTCAGCTTTGTCACTGCATATTATAGCAGTATAAACTTAGATTAAAACGATGGAGTATTAGAGAAAAATTTCATAACTTATTTGCAAGAAAATTAACTAGAGCATACTTTTAAAGAAAAACATTGTAAACTTAAATTTCTTTTTATAGAATATACAATTAAGTAATAGCTATATTTACAAATATCTCGTACTCAAAAATTATTCGAGTATCGTATTTTATCCACAAGAGCTACTAATTGCAGCCGAATAATTTGTCTTTTATTTTTAAAAAATATTCTTATGATACTCGTTCTACTTCTCAACAAAATAAGCCTTTTAAAGTTTAACTATAATAAACTAAAATTAAAAAGTAAAATTTTTCTCTAGTCACGAATCCAACGTGCCATTGCATGATCGAAATATTATACGCTACCTTGGGAATTACAAAGGACGTCTTTCTCCTCGATGAGGAATTACACTGACTTGTGCAATATTATGTGCGTGTTGAAGCGATAAAAGGCGTGATTAGACCATGTCCGATAAAACGTCGATCGTGTCAAAGCTCTATTATTTTTAGGTTTGTAATGGTATTGTTCTCGACATTGTTAAGAAATTGTTAACAAGTTCTAGATAATTAATTCATTTTACAGAATAAAATAAATACATATATAAAAAATAAAATGCAGACGATTTTGAAAATAACCTGCATTTAATAATAAATTGCATTTACGAAGAACTCAAAGTAGTTAAAAAAACTATTGACCTATTCTATTTAATACAAATTTAAAGTACTATTGACCTTCAAAAATTATAATTTTTTTCAATGTTATTCTATAAATTAAAAATGATCTACTTGAGCTGCGACGTTCAATAAAAAAAGGTAATAAATGCTCGCGGATTTGCTTTGTAAGTCCAGCAGACTTTTCTTATTTATAGTTAGATTATATATCACAGTAGTTTCTGCGAGCTGTGTTGTACAAGTTGCCAAAGTGGAACAAAAAGCGAATATTTCGGTTTAGACATGTTGGATTCTTCCATCGTTTTTTTTTTACTCTAAACGCAATAGCATTCATAGCAAAAAGAACACTTTATTACTTTCTCCTGTCGAAATATGTTAATATTCGGCAGGGGAAATAATAAGAATGTGCAAAAGATAAAACAATTTTAATCAAGCTGAATTACACATTCTTAAAACATTTTTTACCGTTGCATTAAATTAAATTATCTCCTATTTTAAAAAGTTACGTATTCACAGAATACTCGCTTTGCTCTGTTTAAACAAAAAATAAAAGATATCTACGTGAAAAATAGTTCAATCATCTTTAAAAACAAATTTTGTATCAATAATAATCCTCGTAAATCGATCGAAACTGTCGCGGTTTCAAACAGAGCCAAGCAGTATTTCTCAACGAGCGAATTTCTCATTCAAAAGCAAAGATAAACGCTGCGTGAGTAACTAAAAGAATCTCATCTCGGACCTAAAAGACTTTCGCGTCAAAGTCACCGGTTCGTTTGCGATTTCTATCCTTTTACACACACATCGCACCGACGTAGAGTTAAATCATAACCGCGTATTTACACAATACTCGTCTTCGTATTTTACACTAAGCAATTCCGAAATCGCCTCCTCCGTCTTCTTTTTTCTTCTAGGAGAGAACGTTGACTTCGCGCGGCGAGCCGCAGACGTCGAGGACGCTGCCCGTGGAATTCGGGGCTACCTGGCTGCGCGCCTCGCTTTGGGCCTGACGGATGGCCTCCTTGTACGGGCCCTTCTTCTTTTTGTTGTATCGTGTCTGAAATCAGAGGAGGGGTTGAGTTTTTAGATTTTGCGGAATGCCTGGATGCCTTTTGCTCGGCCTTATTTTAACTGCAGTAGTTCTTAATTTTAGATAAAGGCCGTAATTGTTTTTTCAAATAAATTACCGGGCGACTAAATACTTTCGCTGCGGAATGAATTGTAAGCGAAATGAAGAAAAGAATTCAGTGACGTATTGCTTTATCGTGTAAGGTAACGTTATTGGAGAGTCGGTATGCGAAGAATGTCGATAATCACCTTAAATGTTTCGAGGAATGGACTTAGTTGATCGCAGGACATAAGCGAGCTCGTCGACGAACCATACCAGGCTACGTGTGCTTGGGGTCCCGAGGTTCCGTCTTCTTTATTGGAGTCTGTTATACTTAATACCTGAAATTTCAAATAAATCATTTTACTATATTGTCAGTCGTGCATACGACTTTACTTTTAGAACTTTTACTTTTAGAAAGTAAGAAGCGCTTGACTCTATTCATCAGATAATACAGTACAAAAGCTATTTATACTGTATCTATATTTAGTTTGGACACTTTCTAATATATTTACTTTATTTTTAGAGGCAATTTATTTTTGTTATTCAAATTGGGCTAATTTAATAACTAAAATTTCTCAAAACTTTAAGAAGCCAGCTATACATTTATACAACTATTATTAACACAGTGAAACTGTTAGCAATTGATAATTCAACAAAATGCACGTCGCAATAACTTGGAAAATAAATATAAGCCCGTCAAAAAAAGAAAATTTCCGTAAATAGAATCCAGCCTGCTATCCTCAGCCTCTCCTCACCTTCGCCGGCCACCAAGGAAACCCGTGCACCTTGCCCCAGACAACGTCCCCCACGTCCATCCTCTTCCCGCTGGCGCTCAAGCAGTGCTCAACGGGCGCGGCCGCGGCGGCCAGTCTCATGACCAGCGGGTGCTCGGGAGGCGGGAAGTCCGGCGCGGTCTCGCCAGCGACGCCCGCGGCGGTTCTCGCCTCCTCGTCCTCCTCTTCCTCCTCGTCGTCGTCGCTGGTCTTGCAGCCCGACGAGGCGTTGCTCACCGGGTAGCTGTCGCAGCGAGCCGCGTAAGCGTTCGTGTTCAGTCTCTTGAGGGAAATCGAGAGCTTCTGCTTGAGGCACTGCTCCTTTATGGCCGTGTAAGCCGAGGCGGCTTGAGCGACGCTCGCCGCCGCAGGCACCGATTGGTCGACGATCGCGGGGACCGCCGCCGAGTGCTCCAGGCCCAGGCAGTCCAGCTGCTGGGTCGCGGGAGCTTGGCTCTTGTGCTTGCGCTCCTCCTTGTGCTTCTTCTTGTGCTTGACCTTGTGCTTGCGACGGTGGTGCAGGATCTTGTCGAAATTTGGATTGTACCTGGAGGTTCGTCGAGAGATTTAGTTATCGACAGTCTACTTTACCGACCGGGAGGGAAGTGCATTGATTTACGAGCTCGTCTAACCTGGGCGAACCGTTGCAGGGCGATCTTGCCGGCGAAACGGCTTCGTACATTTTTCTGAGCGCCTTCTTTTTCGCCTTTTTCAATGCTTTCTTGGCTGCTTTAGCACTCGCCGTTTCCGCCTCCTTTACGAGGTGGCTCTGTTTCTGTGGATCGACTTGCTCCTGACTGTCCTCGTCGCCGTTGCACGGACGCCGATGGTAATCGATGTACGTGCCAGTCTCGTATTTCTTTGGAAGTTCCAGCGGATCCCTGTCCGTCTCCGTTTGTGCTTCCTCGTTGTCCGTGTCCACGTCCCTGCCTGAAACCACAGAGATTACTTGTTAAAAAGTCAGGCTCAAAGCACAAGCTGCGAACAAAAACGATTCTCCAATCGTACCTGGATACGGTAGCTGAATCTTCGAGGGGATCTTGAGTACAGTGCCTTCGCCCTGAGCGCCGAACGATATCTTAATGACCGGCGTCGTTCTCGTGGTCGTCGTCGTCGTCGCCGACGACGTTCTCGCCGGATCCTCGAACACGGACTCGTCCCACAGGTCCTCCATCAGGCCTATCGAGCGCTTCTTACGCTGCACCCGTAACGTCCGACCACCGCCACCTGAAAAGGGGGGGAAACGGATCGATTAGTGGATTTCCGCTTTCGCGACTCGAGAGAGAGCAGTTATATATGTACAGCCAGCGAATCCGTACCTTTGACCGTCGAGTCGGCGGCCGCGAGGGTCTTCTTGTCGTCCTCGTCCGGTATTTTGGCGCTCTCGACGGACGAGCTGCTGTTGCGCCGGGGCGTGGCGCAGTAGGCCTGCGTCGGATTGCTGTCGAGCTCGATCGGCTCCGGCCTGGAAATCGCGTTCATCGGCCGGTTCTCGACCTCTTCCTCCTGCTCGAGGTCCTCCTCGTCGCGGCCGTTCCAGTAGGCGCTGCGCACTTGCTCCGCCAATTTGATGCACGACTTCACTGAACCTGTATATCGGTGTTTCGAGGAGCGTTAACTCGATTTGATTGGGAGAGTTGAGGGGGGAGAGGTGGAGTTTATTTGCGATTGCTGGTTTGACTTCGGTGAGAAGTCGAATTGTTTTGGAAGGCTTAGTAAAATCATTGTATACTCAAAAAAAGGTTCCTCTCTTTACGAGAAAAATCCTCTCGATATTTACGTCAGCCGAATTTCTCAAATGGATTACTATTTAGTTGGTAAAAAGCATAATTTTGTCTGGAAATGAAATCTATTCTTGACAAACAATATTTCTCTTATTACAAATGGAAATTCCGCTGACGTAAATATTGAGATGATTCCCAACGTTCCTCTTGTAAGAAGCGAATCGTTTCTTCGGTGTACTTAATTGTTTATTTAGAATGAAACTCGGCAAACTTGGAAGCAGAATATAGCTTTAGCGTAAATATTTCATTTTGTTTGCTTTACTTATCAAATAAATATATTTCCGTTCCTATTCAATGTAACAGCATATCTAAATACGTTAATATTGAAATATTCAACAATAAATCTAACACGGCTACATTACCGACTCGGTCGGTAAAACAAAGCAGCTCTCTCACCTGAATTCTGCATGGCACTGCCGATCTCCGACGGCCTGAGCCTGGGGATCTTCGGAATAAGCGTGGAATTGAACTCGTTCGCGCAGCTCGGCTGATCGGACTGGCTCGAGGAGGTCGTCTTCGAGGAGGAACTCTCGTCCGATTGATCGCCGACGACGTTCTGCTGCAGCCTCTGGCTCCTCGTGTTTTGCTGCTGTTGCTGCTGCTGCTGCTGCGGCGGCGGCTGCTGCTGCTGTTGCTGAGAATTGCAGCGACGGTCGCTCCGCCGAGTCGGCTGCTCCGTGTGGTTCTGCTCCTCGTGTTTGCGCTTGCGACCGACGTTCTCGCTGTTCTCGTTGCAGATCGACCGGCATTTGCTGCAGAGCACCTGTGCGGGCGTGCGGACAATCGACCTGTCAGTGTCTATATATTGGCGGTTTCGCGGGACTGGAATTGGATGTTTGGCGGGTCGGTGTATATGAATAATCGATACGTTCTCCGTATGCGGCTAATACGAAACTGCAAAATCGAGTCTAAATAGAGCTGTTTCAACGCGACTGTAGAAAACTTTTACTGCTTCTTGCAATTATTCACCGCGAAACTTTGTTTCCCGATATCGGCGGGGGAAGTTGAAAAATTAAATTGTACTCACCTGTCGCGGTCTCAGTCGAACGGTCGGTCGTGCGCCCTTGTTCCTCGCCGGATTGTTAACGTTGCGCCTCAGGTCCGGCTTGACCGCGCCCTGCTTCTTCTCCTGGAAGTAGCTGAAGCGCGCGGCGATCGTCGCGAGCTTGTCGTCGTCCGGGTCCTTGACCGGCTCCGGGGGCTGGACTCCGCACGGCAGTCCTCTGTAAGAGTAGCAACTACTCTCAGGATGATTCATTTTTAAACAAAATTTTCAAATGGTATTATGAATTATGATTGTCAATGGCAGATGATGTGTATTATAAGTCTGGGTGTGTTCTTTGGGGTGATTTAAAAATAACTGCCGATGGATTTTTAGCTGAGAAGGCTCGCTATTGCATTATTGAGTGCTTCGACTCCGAAGATTAACCGGAATGATCTTGCAGAATCAAGTGCAAGCTTCCAGCTCTAAACAATCCTCCTCCCGCCTCGGATATTCCTTCTCCCGACGAAAAAAATCGCACCGAGCTTACAATCGGCGCTTTCTCCCAGAAAACGAGCAATTTCCTCGAGCGGCAGGCAGTCCGTCTGCGCAGGCAGTTCTTTCTGGAACTCGACTCGAAATTTCCCTGCCCGATTCGCGATAAATCATCCGGATCGCGCGGCGCCGTGTGGCGTTACATACACAGCGGGGGCCATCGGGGCCTGGGTAAATCGTCGTCTTGGCAACGACGACGACGGCCGCGTTGCGTCCGCCCGCGGGGGAGGAAGGAGGAGAGAGAGACGAGCCGACGGCCGACGGAAGTGGACGGGAAGAAAATGAGTGGACGCTTTTTAAGTTTTTCCCCGGGATGTACACAGACAAAAATTTATATTCAAAATTACCATGAAAACCATGATAATCGTGGGGCAGGACTCCCTTCTTAAAA
>JAWWML010000062.1:24127886-24205787 GCA_035047165.1 Ormyrus rosae
ACCCAGCAGCGATAAAAATTTTATGTAAATATCATACGAATTTGTAATAGAATAACATTTTACCATGGTAGCATGATCAAATTTCGGATAAGTTCCGAAGGGCGCGAGGATATGGACGTCTCGTTCATTCTTTTGCAACTTGGTTTTTCCGATGTAGATGTACGCTTTCGCCAGAAAAGGATAAGCGATTTTCTTTGAAAAAAACTGCGGTTCGTCGGTGGATCGTATCGCTTGGAGTACCGGAAACAAAGGACCTTTTCTCATTCGTATATATCTGCAAATCGCGAGCTCGTTGCTCAGAGTGTATCAATCTCGTACCTGGTATATATTTTGCGCTAGAAACCAAAAGAACCAACCTCGGCTTCGCAACAGCCGAATTACGCCGAGCAATAATATTCCCAAACGAGTTTTCTTATCGCCCTTAAATCCCGAGCATCGAGCCGTCAATTTTCAGATCTTTATCAAAGTATATACCCTCCTCCCCGCCCCGCGACCTTCGCTACCACCACCCCGCCGCATTTAGAGAAATGCATCAAAAAAAACAAACTCGTCACCTGCATTTCCACCCAACACCAATCGGCCAATAATCCCCAAAGAAAAAAAGAAACGCCGGTAGCCTCGGGGCGCTCCGTCCTGCGAGAGCGATCGCGCCCCTTTAACCTGCTCGTTCGCGCGGCTCGCCCGCGTATACGTGTACGTGTGTAATCCATCATCCAGGTACAGGAGAGCGGGTGGGGAGGGAGGGAGGGACGCCTACTTCATTGGACATCACGCTCAACCGGGTACACTTGCAACTATCCGTGCTCGCGCGCCGCGCTGCTCCGCACGACGTATTGATTCGAGCTCCTGCTCTCTCTCTTGCGCGGAGGGCTGAATTTTCTCCGAGAGCTAGATAAATAGCCGAGGGAGGAAGATGCCTGCCGATGTCTGGCGAGCGGGGGGGGGGGGAAATTAAAGAGCGTAATTAGGAGAGAGGATGATGTTCGACTGCTTGATTGCGGAAGACGCGGGAGGAGGGGATTGCTTTTCGCGGGCAGATTTTTCGGGTGTGTGAGTGGACGGTCTTTGGATAATTTAATTAATCAAGCGACTGTGTTTGAGAAAAAGATATTGGTTTTGTAATAAGCAGCTGCTTCTTCCGCAAGATTCGAGCTCAAACGGAGGCTCGCGCGGTGAACTTGAATTTGCGAATGCTCGAAAATTATTTCCGCGCGTCTTCGGAACCATTCCCTTGCGCAATAAATTGCGCAATAGCCTAAATAAAGCCCGATCCTTTGACGTCGCACAATCGACCTCCGCGGAATAAACGAGCGGCCTTTCGTATTAATCCAGTTATCGCGCGATCCATTATCAACGGGCAAGCAATTCTTATCGTCGACTGTTCGCAGCTGACAATTTCCGAGCTCTCGGCCGAGTCGTATCACTCTCGATACGTAATTGGGCGCCGGGAAAAATTCTCTAATAAATCGCATCGTTAAAGTCGAACGCGCGAATTCGCAGCTGCTCCGTTGGGCAAGAAACCGTACCGTATTCTATGAACTATCACAGGCGCTTTTCCTCCGCGCAATCGATCGAGCCGCAATTGCCCGAGGGCAGCACACTCGCAATTAGTTCCTTGCCGATTCTCGACGTCCAAATTGCCCGGACGCACAAAAAGCAGCGCTCGTCGTCGCTCGAGAGTAACGCGAACGCGACGCGACGCACGACTCCTCCGCCATTTTGAAGTAGCATTGCTCGAGGAGCAGCGACTTGGCGCATTATGTATATACCTGCGACCGACACTCGTAATCTAACAAATCCGAAAATCATCGGCCCTCGAAACTCTAGACCCGCACGCGCATGCATACTTAACGGAGCGGAGGCCTTCGCCTTTTTCGAGATCGGTTCGCTTTTTTTCAATAGACGCGCTGCTGCTGCTGCTGCTGTTCCCCGGCGAACTTTCGGTGTAAACGCGCGGCGGACTCTTTTTTTCTGCCGGGGAAAAAATTCCGCTATCCGATGGCTCTCGCTCGGGGATTTACGCGAATTCCGCGCGAAATGGAATACGCGCTTTTCCCGCAGCTGCGCGACTCTTTTTTTTTTGTTCTCTGGCCCGGCGCGATGGTTCGAGCGTTGGGTGGCGATGCGAAAATATTTTTTATCAATTCGAAAATCAAACGGAACGCGGAGGGGATTGGCTTCGGTTTTTTGGGTGAAAAAATATTCCGAGCCCACATTGCCGGGATTTAATAAAATGATTCGCGGTTTACGGTTTGCGAGCTGAATCCGACGAAAAGGTTTGAGCGAAACTCTGCCCGCATCAAACCACCTTGAACGACCGACATCTCGTTCTCTCCGTCCCCCAAGCAGCAGCGTCGCAGTTTCAAAAGCTGAAAAACCATCGCCTCGCGCCCGATTTTCGAGCCCGGCGTCGCTTTTCCGAATCGATATTGGCTCTCTCGCGAAAATTGATCCGGAACCTCAATGCCACTCTCGTCGGTGATCCGTCCTCGCGCTTCGCAGCCAGCCAGGCAGGCAGGCAGCTCTCGGCCGTAATTACAGCGCGCCCACGCAGCCGAACAAAGAAACGGTTTGTATTCGAAAAAAAAGAAAGAGAAAAAGGAGAAGGAGGGCAGAGAGCTCGGCGCCTCGCCGCGAGATGGGCCGAGGGAGCCGCTGCTCTCCTCCTTCTTACAGCTTCTTTAAACCCCCTCGCGGCTGGTGGAATTCCTTGTTCCTCGCCTCTCGGCATTCACGGCTGCCGCTGCCGTGTCCTTGCGCGAAAAAGGGACTCTCGCCGCGATTGTTCATTAAGTGCGTATTCTTCGCGGGATTTACGCGGGGGGGAAATTGATAAAGTGAGAGAGAGAGAGAGGCCTTTGTGGGCGAACGAGGCGCTTACGGGCGCTTTTTAGGCTCTGCGAGCGGATTGAATGATTCGGAGGAGGTGTGTATATATCTTTGAGGCTTTGGTATTATGTAGCCTTTAATTTAATTGGAGGATTTCAATGGGAATATTTTGCGGATTTTACAATTGAATTTACTTCGCGCGGTGAAAACAATAGTTACCGACCTCGCCGCCGCGGAAAGACCGTTTGCTCGTCGGCCGCGAAAGAATTCCCGCAGTTTTTTATTCTTTTTCTAAACCATTTTCCTCGTCGCTCGAGCGTTGATAAAAATAACAGCGCGCCACTGATTACTCGCTCTCGCTATCTAAGCATTTCACCTTAATCGCCATCGGCCGACTCGAAGAGACGTTTTATCGCGAAAACTCTCGACTCTCGCTTTCTTAAAATATATATATAAAGCTCGCCGGGGGACCGCGCGGCACCTGAAGAGACATTCGCAACGAAAGAACTCTCGGGCCTTCTTCAAATCCGAGCTAATCTCTCCCGTCCTATTCCGAGCCGGGGCCGTTGCTTATCTTCCCCCAGCCCCTCGTGCCTATATACCTGTCGGCGTTCGGCAGCAGCCGGCTGCCTCCTCTCTCGAGCCTTATCTGCTCGCGCGAGGTCCCTCTTTCGTCGACCTCCTCCCCCTTTGTCTGTGACCTCCTCCCCCCGCCAGACGGCAGGCAGAGCCAGTCCCCTAATGAACCTCATTGACGAGAGCGGGCCGCGACTCCTCGTCTTCATTAGGCCGGATTAAATAATCCGAGGGAGCGAGAGAGAGGCGCGCAGGTATCTGGAAAATTCGGTGAGTCACGTGCGCGACACGGCATTTCGCTCGCCTTGCGTCTCTCTCTCTATCTGTGTGCGCCTTGCTCGCGGACGACGAGGGAACGAGCGGGCCGAGATGAGCGCCGTGAGTCATTCGGCCGAGCTGACTCTTTAGGGAGAGCTCACAATGCTCGGTGCCGAAGATGGAGCGCGTATGCCTTTGCCGGCTGGTGCTCGATTCGGGATTTGGAATTTTGCGGGGACCGGGTGTATTTTTTCTCTCGGTCGAGCGACCAAATTTCCTCGGCCGCTTCTTATTCTCGGCGGATAAGCGATATTAACCGGCGCTCGTTTCGAGTGTCTCCACAGCCCGTAATGGCCGAACGGCTCGTTTCCCCGGCGCGAGTTCATCATCGCGAGAACAGGGCCGGACGATAAATTCCCCGGACAACGACGCGCCGCCTTATTTACTCCCGACGACTTAGAAAATAGCCCGACTGCAATTGTGACGTTCCCTTAACGTTCTCTCCGGCCACCGGTAGCCCGGAGAACGAGTCTGCATGCAAGTCTTTCATTCGACGGCGCGCCGCTCTCGGAATCACGAGAGCCAGAGAGAGAGAGTAAGTGGAGATATATAGAGTCGTGGGGCCTTTTGTTGGCCTGGGATATATAAGCCACACGAGGTAGGGGGGCTTCTGCGCGTTTTCTTTTTCCGCCTAATGCCGCAGCTACCGGAGAGAGAGAGGGAGCACTCGGATCGCGAAAAAGCGTTAAACGACGTGGCCCGCTTATAAAGGAAGAGGAATTGCGTTTAGTCATCTGGTTTTGCGAGTATAAGCGGCGGAAGGGGAGGGGGGCAGCTTTGATAATGGAACCGGTTCGATAAAGCCCCCCCGGATTTCGATGACAAGCCCGGGAGAGCAGCAGCATTCGGAGATCGGGGAACGCGACTTCTCTCCCATACTCAATTAGCTAATCTGCGGGCTTTCATTTTTGCCGGCTGCCAGGCGGACGGTAATTGGATTACCGCGGGGGCCTGCGGATCGTCAATATGCGGCTTCGCCCAGAGAAATTTTCAGGAGAGCCAAGTGGATGCGCGCTACAGGTTATTGGGAGGTCGTTCCAATTTCGGCTGCTGCTGCTGGAGTTGGCGTTTTCAAATGAAATTTTTTCGCGGGGAATCTTTCATTTTTATGGCTGGATTAATGCGCCGTATGTAAATCTCCATTGTATGCTAAGTCGGTTCGGAGAAACGTATACACCCCGATAACCGCGTAAAAATGTAACTATATCGAATTTTAAAAACTTAAATACGCCTTCCAACAAGCTTCAAATACACCATCCGGCCGAAGGCCCCTTCATTACATTCCCTTCGAGTGCAGCTCTCGCGGCTCGTTTCGCGACTGAAATTCCCGCCACGATCGCCGGGGCATTAATCCTGGAAAACTGCCCCCGCGTCTTCCCTCTCGGCTCCCGGGCAAAAAGCACACTGTACTCTCTCGCCCCCGTCATTTTTCTCCTCGAGCGACGGGTAGTAGCGGGAGATTAGCGCGCTGCTCCGGTCTCTCTCTCTCTCTCTCTCTCTCTCTGCGCGGAGTCTCGTATACCTCCGTGTAAGCCTCCGTCGTTATCGATCGACCCTTCGTTCTTAGGAACGTCAGAGAGCGAGGAAGGACATTAACAAAGGCCTTTGTCAAAGTAGTTTCCGCCAAGTCGTCGTCGTCGTAGTCGTCGCAAGAAAGAAACTCGCCGTGGCGGCGTACATCGATGTATATATCTATATATCGGAGCGCGGCCCGTGGAAGGAAGGAAAAAAGCTACCATCTTGTACGCTAGGCCTTGTAATGGTGGGACGTCACGAGGCAAGAGACACACACGAGGAGGAGAGGGAGTCGGGAGAGTTTCTATGGGGGGGGCGCCAACAAAGCATCTGGAGCGAGAAAATGCGCTGATTCGGATTTTATGCGGCTCTCTTGCTTATATTCTCGACGCGGATTTGTTTTCGGGAACGACTCGGGAGGGACTTTGATTGCGGGGGTCGTTAACGCGCGGACGGAAATGCAAAAGTGTTGAATAGTTATCATCGTCGGAATGAATTATTGAATTGACGTTTGAATTATGGAAATTGAATGTATTTGTTTGCGAATGATTTAGCCGCGCGGAAGCACTTTAATCTAGTTCAAATTAATGCGGGCAATTTAATTGATTAAATTTATTTAGAGGCTAGCGTCCGAAGTGGAAACCGTATAAAATATGCACGAGTTGTTCCAGCTTGAGTTTTCACCCTGCAACTGATCAAAATCAACTGAAACTTATAGTTAAAATCAATATTACCAGCGGCAAAGTACGTTAATTATTAAAAAGATAAACTAACAAACCAAATTACCGATTTGAATAATAACCCACTTTTTGGGCTAAAAGTAAAACATAAATGACACTGATTTCAACGTCTCCCAAAGAGAAATGTTCCGAGAAGTGCATTATATTCCGGAATAAAGCCGAAAGCGGCAAGTACATCTTTTTAAGCTTGACTCGACAATAATACCCCGAGAGAGGCACTCGAGCGTGCAAAAATTTCCTTTCAGCCTTCGCCCTCTGAATCTTTCATAACGCATTTCGAACGCTTATTCCGTTACACCCCCCCTTCGTATTTCAAGTGGATCCGAGCCGAAAGTTGGGTTAGGCGCAGTCTCTCGCGCGCAGACACACACACTCCGCCCCCGCGAGGAGAGAGACAAAGAGAATGCACGATGCATCTTCGAGCGCCAGGAGGATATGCGCGCGAACGTCGGTGTGTTTCGCTCCGCGGAAAAATATCCGCGGAAAACTCTCCGCGAGTAGTAGGCTGAGAACAAAACAAAAAAAGAGAGCTCTCGGGGGATTTTAATGCCGCCGCCGCCGCCGCTCGTGAAAAGAGCCTCGCAAACGTTGTCTGTCTCTGAGTGCCCTCAACCTGGAAATCTCGTGTACGAGGCTGCCGCGGATTTCGGCCCGGTAAAATATTAATTCCGCCGCGAAGGAGTCGGCAAGTTTGTGGGTGAACGCAAGCTCCGTTATAAAAGTTCGCGAAATAAATACTAATTTTTACCCGTCCACGCTGTAACGCTTCTTTTAGATATGTTATACGCGCATTACGCGGCGGAGAAACGCGAGATCCATTTTTTGTTGCTTCTACCCCCCTCGTCTCTCTCCTCGTGCATTCGGACACTCGAGATGCAAGAGCCGGAGCTCGGTCAACTTTTCTCCTTTCTTCCGCGCTTTTCTCGAGCAAAGAGAGATGGGGAACGGTTAGTCTTTTGTCCCCCAGGGCGACGTGTGTACCGAGAGGCACGCGAGATCAACAGACTTGTACAGAGGGACAATTTTCGGACGGCTTTTTCAGTTTTTTTCTTTTTTAAATTGGAGCAGTGTGTGGTTTATAAGCCTCTTTGCTGCTGCTTCTTCTGGAGAAGGTCGTTTTTTTTAATATCTTTTGCTGTTGATACAAATTGCGAAGTTGGAATCTTTTAAACAATATTTTTCGAGTTTATTTAAACCACTTTAAAGTCACGGTGGCTTAAAAAAAAATGCAAATACGTGGTAAGATATTCGAACGAAACTTAAAAAACAAAGAGAAAAAAACTTCATAACGAGCGCCTGTTTCGGAGCATCGGTCTTTATAAATGGTTCTCTTATGAAATATTTTCTGACAGTGAAAGCCTTTATTGATGATCCTCAGCCGTGCCAACTTTAGGACTCGCAATGAGGTCATTTGCGAGGCTCTTTTTATCTTCGCGTTCCGCTTCTAGTTTCGAGAGCGACTCTCTGCAACAAATTCATCGATAACTTTCGAGTCCTCCAACGGGAGGAAAACTACGTTTTTCAACCTGACGACTCTGTCGATTCTATATTTGCGTGACGAATCATCGACAAACGAGGAAAGAGGCGTACAAAAAATATCTTTTCATTTTCGATAATCCCGCGCTGCGCGAGGAAAAACCTTTTCCCCCGGAGCAAATATTTGTTTAAAAGGCGACTCCACGAGCTCGACGAGGAGGCTGCGTATTTACAATTTAAACCGGAAAAACTTCCATCCCGCCAGGAGAAAGACACGCCAGAAAACAAGCCGGGGACGTATAATTCTCAGGGTCGCGTTGATGCATTCGCCTCCAGAGAGAGAAAGAGTATCACTCGAGCGGACACGTTCCGCCGGTCCGGCTCTTGATTAAGTCGGATTCAGGCGTGGACGCGATTCATCATAACAATATCGTCCCGGGGAGAGGAAAAAAGAGCCGAGCGGTTCGAGGGGAACGACGATTCGTTAGCCATTTACGAGACGCATCGATCAGCTCTCCAAAACGGAGAGTATATAGCCTGTATCTCGCGGCTTTTTTCCGGATATTTCTCGCTTTAGCCGGTGTGTGCGCTGCGTCTTTTTTTTTCTCCCCCGAGGCTCTCTTTTGTCGCGAGATTTATGGGCCCGTTTCGTTAGGAGACGTAGAAACTTTGCGATCCTGCTAATTTTAAAAGAGACCATTTTTTCGCCGCTGAAGAGATCACTTTTTTCGGGTGAGCATTTAGGTTTTGGTTGATCGACAAAGTACGGATAGTTTTCGTACACCGATGTTCGCGCCGAGTCAAACAACGAGGCACAAATTTCGCTGGAAGGAAGTAGCCACGCCTTGGACGTTCCTTTGAATCGCGCATTTTTCCACAAATTAAGTATGCACAAAACTCAAAGCCGTGCATTCGAACAAGCTGATTTAGTACTTTGCATACTAAATTTTAGAAAGCTCATTTGGCAGAGTCTTTACACTCGTACTGGACGCTTTTTCAAAAACATCCTCTCTTCATTAACCGCTAATTTAAAGACCAACCGACTTGAATCTCTTTCATTTCAAGAACAAGAGCAATCGCGATCATTAAAAAAAGCCTTCCGCAAACATTACGCGTCAAAGCTAACCAGCTCGCTTGTTTTCCCGCGGCTCGCCGCAGCTGAAACAGCCTCCCGGCTCTCTCTCGCTAATTCCTCGACGTCGATATACTCCCAAAGCTTCCAAATCGTTCTTATCGGTTATCAGCAGGCGCGCGCAACAATGAACGACGAAAACAGCTCCGGAGACACAGGCACCGGACAGCCTTACGCCTCCGGAATCAAAAGGCGGGCGGCCCAATAAATATAAGTTTGTTTCTCTCGCTCTCTCTCTCCTTATCGTTATTTATCCAATATCTCTCTCCGTCCGTGGGCTCTCTTTGTGGCCCACCGACGCTGTTTGCCTATCTGTCCCGCATGTGCCTCGCACAGCTGTGCGCGCCGCTCGGCGCGCGGCCACCGCCCAAGAGAATTTACGGTGTGTGTGTGCGTCTGTGTGTGTCGAGGCACGGATTGCCCTCTCTCGTAAAACCCCTTTTTTTCGAGAGATGACTCTGAAAAATCAGCTCCGCGCGCGTTCCCTGCCCCCGAGGCTGCCTCTGATGAAGACCTTTGTCGGGGGCCAAGTGGGATTTCGGGACTGGACGGGTTTGTTATTATTTCGTTTTTCCGGTGCTTTACGAGGGTGTACTTTTCATTTTTTTTTTATTAGGATTAGAAAGTGTTATACGGTGCGCCCGTAATCGGGGTGAATTAAAGGCGTCGGGTGTATGGTATGTTTACGATTTATTTTTACGGGTGCAGCGTTGATGATTATTTAAAGCTTTAATTATAATTGCGAGGCTTAAATCGCGTCGTTATCCGAAGCGCATAATACAGTTTACGCCTATTTTTAACGAAGCTACAACGAGGAACTTGTAAAAAGAAGATAAAAGCTATCTCCCGCGCAACCCGGCGCCTTTCAAAAGTATTTAAACATCCTTCGCTCGATAAGGTGGACGTCGCCAGCGAACTATATTATCTTTCTAAATGTTTCCTCAAAATATTCCCGTGAATCGGGAATCGCTTACAGTCCAAGGCAATTTGTCGTCCCCTCGCACCACAGCTTTTCCTCTCTCGGCTCGGCGGCATAAATTTTCGCCGGCCGAGAAAAGGGAGCAGCGGCTCGTGTTAATTCATTAGCGTTACTTTCGGTATGTACCTCGGCGATTGGGTTTATTAACGGCTGCCCGCGGAGTCTCTCGCTCTCGGCTTTATCTTTTGTGTATTGTCGGCAAATTTAGATAGCGAGTATATGTATAGGTTCGAATGCAAAACGCGAGTCGCCCGGAAAAACAAGGAGGCTAATTCGCCGATCGTGTTTTTCGGTAATAAATTTCGAGCCGCCGAGTAGGAACTTGTCGGATTACTTTCTCGCGGCGCGAGCTTGTTTTTGTTATCGGCAAAAATCCAGTATTAATTGCCCTCTTAAAAATTCTGATTAAAGACTTTACACCTGAGCCTCGAAGTAAATACAGTTAAGGTGTTCAGTCGTTACTAACCCGCAAACTAAATAGAATCAGCAGAACATTAAGTCCTCGCGAAAATCCAAGCTAATATACCCTAAACTATCAAAGCTCGCTTCCTAAATCCGGCAAATTATCAGAACTCGAACACTCGACTGGAAATTACGAAAACCCTCCTGCGACGAGAGCGATCCCCCCGATTCCGGCAAGTTTTACTCCTCCAAAATACAAAGCACTCCCGGCTTCGTAAAAGCTCTGTCTCTCTCTCTCGAGACGCACGGCGTCGCGGCGTACGGGGAACACCTCCCGCGAGCACATAAAGCCCAGCTGCGGGTCTTGTTTATGCACACGCAGACGCGTCCGGCGTTCGAAGCGGCGCGGGGCCAATCGCGCCGAGGAGAGGAGCTCTCTCTGCCTCGTAGACGCACACAGGGCGTTTCCTGTGTGTGCCTGAGCAGATCGTATATCCGCTTTATCGCCGGTATCTCGTCTGGGGATGGAAAAAATATAAATGTGTGTGTACATATTCGACGCGCTTTTCGGGGCCTGATTTCGGATCTGCGAGATTTTCCCCGGATTTTGGACCCTCGGTTGCTGCTGTCGCGGATTCGACGGAGAGAGCCGATGGTTCGTCCGGAGAGGAGAGACTGTTCATACTTTTTAATGATGTTTAACGCGCGATGCTCGAGAAGTATGAATAGAGCGTTAAATATATAGGCTTTTGTTGGACGTTTTTTTTTTTTTTTTGCTTTACGTCGACGGACGTTAAATTTTACTGTCAATAGGCTCCTTTCAGTTGCGTCACCTGTGCGGGGCCCCCCATCAGTGTCCGGCGGTTTTTGAGTTAATGCTTATTGAACGACGGCGAGTAAAAAAGAAGTTTTGCAATTAGAGTTTTTGAATGGTTCGAATTTTTCTTATCGTCCTCTAAATCAGTATTTTACGACGCGCGCGAGCTGGTAAATAAGTATGCAAGCGAGAGAGCGAGAGAGAGAGCGGATTCAAAGAAGACGCGAAAGGCAGAAATAGACGAAGAAATACAGGAGCAGCGACAGCGAGAAAAACGAGCAGAAGGAGGACGTGTGAAAAAGAAGAGCAGAGAGAGAGAGGAGGCGAGCGTACAAAGAAGGGGCGATAGCGATCTTACAAGGCGGACTGCGGAGAAAATTGGCGGCGGGAGAACGAAGGGGGAGGGGAGGGGGGACAAAAATCAGCCTCGCTCGCGAAAAACGAGCAAATCGAAGCGGAAAAGCTTCGTTACGAAAGCCTGAAAAAAAAGGCGCACCGTTAAATGCTCTGTCTCTCTCTCTCTCTCTCCTGGGCAAGGCGACAGTTCAATAAACCCGTCGAGAGAGAGAGAGGACCCGCACGCGGCTCGCGTACGTCTTTGCCAATAAATACGTTAACGCGACTGACTGTTTAAAGTGCCAATAGACGGAAGGTCGCCGGCGGAAACCGCTAGGCTGACTTTGCGAACGCCACGCAGCCTTTCTTTGCCGCGCGCAGCTCTTTTCGACGTACGTTGATTCAGGCGCTATTTCAGGGGATATGTAAGGCGGTTGGCGAACGTTTTTTTTTCGAGAAATTTCGACGGACGATGCGTTTCTGCGTTGGAGGAGGTCGCCGTGCCGCGTTGTTGGGTGGAGGTGATGGTGTGCTTTGTAACTTACAGTATATTGGTCGGATGGTATTGTATCAGGGATTTCAGTGACTCACCTGGAACAGAAAACGTTAAGCGTAAATTAATAATTTGTAGGCTGGATTGGTCAAATTAGAGTATATAACACTTTTGGCGGCTTAAAATTAATTTCGATGACTTGCCAAACGGTAATCGCAATTGTATTTAATTACTGGCGACTTGTTCGTCATCGTTTTAATAGATAATGTTAAAGCGGTACGCGAATCCACATAAATTCTCATTTCTTAAATTCGTCCTAAAAGTAAAAAAAAATAAATTACGAGCACGCGAGCAGCGACGTACAAACTTTTAAATTCCTCCAAAACCACTCGATTATATCGCGTCGTCTTGCGTAATCCCCCCAAAAACGGAATAAGCTCGTCACAACAATCTCTATACATAATAAAGCCACCCGCGGCAGACAATGAATTTCTCCGAGAAATTGTAATCCGGCGGCCCATCCCTAAACCTTGGCAGGCAGCTCCCAAGATGGCCGCGGAGTGGAAGCAGCTCTCGCCGCTTTAGCGAGCGTATATACGTACATACTCGGCGTTGCACAACGCGACAAAAAGAAAAAAAAAAGAGGCGAAACAACGCCGTTCTGTATCTCCGGTGTGCGCGACGCGTTCTAATAACCTTCGAGTCGAGAGCCACCTTTGACACCCTGCTGTCGAGTCGTATATATCGCATTTCGGAGGAGACGCCGAAGGTTTTTCGGGGATGCTTTTATATCGTCATAATTTTAGAGGATGCTTCTTAACGGTAAGGAGCGACGCTCTTGCGGGGGAGTAATGAGCTTTTTGAAGCGTCACTCAATTATGCTTTGAACGTATATGAAAAATCGAGGTGAAGTGGGTGCTTCCAGTCCTAGTCGAATGCTTCGGAATAAGTAAATTTTTTAGTTCACGTGCCGCGAGATGAGGGCAAATAGTGGCTGAAGTGCGCGACATACTTCGAGTGCCGCTCGTTACGTGTACGTTAATAACTAACGTAAAGAAGGGCTAATTTACAAGGTTTTATTACGAGGAGTGTTTTGAGTTTCATTTTTCACGTCGCGAGGCAGGAAAATCTATTGATTAGAAGTTTGACACGCGGAGCGTTAATATTTTTAGTTTTTTGTTTATCGCTCTGAGTCACTTGCTGATATTTAATGTCGCTAAGTCTGATAAGAAACAGTAAACTCCAAGAAAAGATACACGTAATAATTTATTTTACAGTCGATTAGTACGTGTACTTTGACCCGTTTCATCCCGAAATGCTACGTAAATTTTTCCCTTATTCTCCAGTCTACTGGTTGACGGAAAATCAATGAATCGTTTTGAAACAAAATTCTTATTGTATTTTATCTCAGATCAGATTTGAAAAGTTCAGACAAAAATACAATAACAATAGCAGCTTGAAAACGATCCATCGATTTTCCTTCGAACGGCACATTTCTACCTCCCACCATCTACGATCGTTTTCTCTTCAATACCGACAAGCGAAAAATAGAATTACACAGATCACAAAGCCACATCCTCGTCGTCCCTCGCCCGAAAAATTGAAATTCAAAAAGACATATCTCGCGCAAGAAAATACGTCACGTCGGCAGATTGGCATCTCAGGGCCGTAACGAAATTGCTCCGCTCGGCAATTTTTGCCTGATAGCGATTATCGCGTCGTCCCGCGATTATTCAAGGGTCTCGAAAACCGAAGGGGAGGCGGAGGCGGGAAGGAATGACGGACAAGTTCCCTCTTCGGGCTCTAAAGCAGTTACGCTCTCTGACTAGGCTCAATTTGCATTATTCTAAGTGCGTGTCAAACTTTCGCCGGGAGAAATAAGATTTCCGAGGGATATATATAGGGGGCGGCGGCGAGTAATGAAAATTGACGCCCGAAAGGATGCGGAATTACATCGTCGGCTCGTTACGCTTTTACTTTCGTTTCATTCACCGAGCGAGTCGAGGAGAGTAAAGAGTGTCTAACGGTCGTTAACATAAATTTTTTTTTGGAACTCGCCGATGGAGCGAGTTTTTGCGCGCCTCTGCGTCTTCGTTCGATTACACGTAGCTTCTCTGACGATGAATAATTCTCCGCTTCCAGGGCGAAAGATACGCGTCTACATTTTCCTCGGATTTCTCCGACGGAGCTCCCGCGCTTCGCGAGCAGCCGAGAGAGAGAGAGGAAGCGAGAGAGAGAGAGAGAGAGAGAGTCCTGGCTCTCGAAAAAGGGTCGAATTACCGGAGGATCGCGAAGTCGCAAAAACCTCCGAAATAGAGAAGGAAGCGATAATTCTCCGGCGCGCGGAACGGCAGGCAGGCAGGCAGGCTTGGGCGGGCAGCGCTGCGGCTAGTTCCAGGCAGACTTACAACGTCCCACACACACGCAGCGCCTTCGCACACACGGAGGAGAGGGAAGTTTAGTCGGTCGTAACTCTGGCCGCGTCACGTTCATTTGCAACCGGCGAGTTCAGGGTCTCTCTCGCAGAGCTCTCTCGGAGAGCCCAGAGGCGACGCTGTTCTTCGTCCGCCAACTGAGAGAGAGAGAGAGAGCAAAATCACTTTCGTGCCGGGCCGTTATTACTGCCTCCGAGGCGCATCTGCGAGCTCGAATCCGCATCGTGCGTTCGCGATTAGCGCCGCCGCGCTTCTTTTTTCTTTTTTTCGTCGCTGGGGAATTAGACGGAAAAGGTTGGATGCTGCGCGGAAAAATGGGGGGTGCCGACGATGATTTTTGGGAGTTTCGGATGACTCGGCTGGTGGAAGTGGCCGTCGGGAAAGTTGGTGCGGAGTCTTGGCTGGGTTTTGAAAATCAGTGGTTTTTAATGAGCGAAGAGATGATTTTGCAGATTACATCCGAGCGAAGACATTAGGAAAATTTATGCGATTTTTTGCGGATGATATTATTCGAGTCGTCGTAACTTGGGTTTTTAAGAGGAAGTAAATTTTGCTTTTCCTCTGGAATTATAATCTTATTTTGAATTATAATCTGGGCTTTTTGCGCGATAAATCGAGAAGGAAAATGTTGTGTGATTTACCCAGAAGCTTGAAAGCATTTATCCTTGGATGTCGTGCAAAATGAGTTTTACAGATTCGTATAAATTTTCGATTCTAAAATTAATTTTAATTGCTCATTGTGCATTCAAAATTAACTACACGGTGGAACTTCTGTAAGAGTCGGAGCTAAAAATATTTTTCAAATACTTGGTCACTTTCAATCTCGAAGCTAATCTGCTTTCAGATTTACGCTCGTCGTAAACAATGACTTTTGGCAAATATCTCCTTCTTATCTTTATTTATACGCTGATTTTCTGAAGAGTAAAATTATCTACTTAGGGATTTTTATAATTATATTTTAATGTAAAACGTTATAAAATCAATCTAAAATCTGTTGTGCGTTATTTTGAATATAAAACACCGGAATTGTAAAGTGTTTTTGAATTTTATCCTTAAATTTAAATAATTATTAACATTTTATTGGTCGTTAAACTTTATTGCCCCGAATTCACATGTCAGAATACCGTTTTTTTTATTATTTTTCAACACGAAACCGGAATACATTTGAAATTCGGACAAGATCTTAAACCCGAAATTATAAAATTTTATATACCTTACATTTACTGGTAATTTAACATTATCGTCGCTAAAAAAAAAAAGACCACTTATTTACTTCGTCAATCTTAGCTTTAAATAATTGCACGTCTACGAAAATCCGCGCAATTATAACGAAACTACGTCCAATTAATAATGCCGCTCTAATTAATGGATAAACAAACGTTAATTAAGGTAATTAAGAGCCTCATTTTAATCAAACACAAAATTCGACTTCTCACGAAAAACACAATGTCGCAACGACAACGGCATGCAGCTTTCGCGCTAACGAAACGCTCGTTATAACGCGGGAGCACTTATAAAAATTAATAAAATTCAAAGCCCGGCGGAACGTTAATCCGCATTACGGCGAAAACGAATAAACGCGCGCGCTCCGAGCCTCGTCTTAACAAGTGAAAATACAAGCCCACCTAAAACAATATTTACCGCTGCAAAACACATCGTATCGCGCGCCGCGCGATATATACTAATGCTTATTAACGGGCATTAATCATTCCCCGGATGCCGCGAGGAGAGCGAGGATCCTCTTCTAATTAGCGAGAGGCTCTCTCGCGATGTTATTCCGACGGTGTTATATGTTCAGCTGCCGCAGTCCGGCATTTATATATTCCTAATACCGGCCATATGTCGGCGCGGGGGCACCTCCTCCGTCAGATGGAATTTTAGCCCGCTGTGTAACGCGAAGGAGGGTCGACGGGGCATTTGAATTTCATGATGTCACTCGGGGCCTACCACCGCGCCAAAACGACAATGGAGCGAAAGAAAGGCGTTTTCAGTTTCTATGGCGCAATCGATTCGACTGTTCGGCTTAATGTCTTTTTTCTGCCCGGCCCGGACGGGGCGGTGAAAAATCTCTCCGCGGTGTAAGCGGAGCGTGCAAATAGGCAGGATTGTGGATTGGCGCACTTGCAGGGGATTACTGTGGAGGGAGGACCTGTTTAATCGGGGTAATAATTAAAACACACTTTAAAGTTATTTCGAGATTTCAAAAGTGCGACAAAAACGTATTTTTTAACCTCCCATTTTCCGTCCGTCGAGGAAATGAAAATTACGTTAGTTCTCCGATGCAAACGGCTTTTGACCCCGTCGATATGCGACGTAAGCAATTACGCCACTTAAAATAACAGAACGGCGCGTCCGCGCGCGCGTCCCTTTACAAAATTTAGCGACCCCTCGCTCAAAAGAGCCACGCAAAAAAAAAGGAAGCCCGCGGTGACACAGAGGCGCGCACTTGAAATTCCTGCCGCGCGTCGAGGACTCGCGGAAGCCATCGAGTCGTATAAAAACGAGAGAAGCAAAAGTTCGAATCCGCCGTTCGAGGGCCTCGGAGAAAGAGGAGGGAACGGAGAGTGGCCTCTCGAAAATGAAGTCGTCGTCGCTCGTCGTGAAAACCGTCGAGTACAAATCGCCCGCCGAGCTTTATTAGGCATTACGGAGCGCGAACATTTAATATCTCGCGTCCAATTGCGGGCGGCGTGCGGCAACGGCTCCGTGTACGGATTCGGGACGATCGATACGCGGCGCGAGTTCCGGATTTGGATGAGGCGCGTACACGTATATATACGGGGACGCGTCACGTCCGAAATTCATGCCGGGGCTTTTTCCGCGGCGCAAATTGAATTTCCCGAGTCGCTGGATCGCGGAGGGGGGTGGCTTTCATTTTTCGGGGTTAATCAATTCGATTTGCTTAACGAGTCGCCGTTTACAATCAGCGAATTTCGGCCCGTTGTGCACAGTTATTTGATTTGAGCCGGCGTTAAACGCTCGATGATTTCGCGGAGGGGGAGAGAGAGAAGCTGCTTTTAAAGCGCGGACCGACGGGGAAGGTCGACGGGGAAAATTGCTTTATTTCGGGAGAGTCGCCCGCTTTGCTTCGCGCGAATGCCGCGGGAAAAGCGTGGCGTGAGTCACGCGGAGATTTTCTCCGGAGCTTATAGATCTGGACTTTGGATTTTTTTTTTGTATATAGGGAAATTAATTCGCGCTCTTCCGTAATTTCGTTCTCGTGCGTAGATCCCATTACGATATACCCCCCGAGTAAGTGCTCCAATTTTTTTAGTGAAGAAAAGGTGGCTGTTTACGCAAACACGAAGTTCGGTGTACAAAAGATTGATGAACCAAATAGCGGTCGGTGTATTTGTAAAAAAATATTTGTTCTTACTGTAGCCGCGAAAATTTTATTTTCAGCTTTGTACTTCGAAATTTTATTTAATCTGATTTAAGCGGATCGTTTTAATTTTATTTTTGTAAATCCGAAAAACCTCAACTAACCCAATTTACGATTTAGCAGCGATCGCGATTCATATTTAACTTAACGTTTAAACTTAGCTTTCGCGAGTATAACACTGTATAAATAACGCAAATAATCAAATCCTCCATCGTCCTATCAATTATCCGCGGTCCTTTCCCGGAAAGCGTCCTCTTCTGACTCCCAGAAATAACTTTCATTCCCGCTGAAAATTGAAATCGGCGCAACGCGAAATTATACATCCTGCATTTCCCAACCGATGCATCATCGTCGTTCTCGAGAACACAGCTGCTCCTCCGCAACCCCCGTCGGCGCGCGCGGCTTCTCACCTTCTTTTTTTCTTCTCTCTCCAGGTGCGCGACGACGTTCCCGATTTGCGCCTCTCACCGTGACGCAATCGGCTAATGTAAATATCAGTGCCAGTTTCTGCGCGCAGGCTATTAAACAGCTGAGCGCGATTGTGCCTCGTAAACTATCTCTCTCTCTCTCTCTCTCTCTCTCTCTCTCTCGGTCGAGCTCTCGTTTTCATCGGCGCTGCGGCACCTTGTACGCTAGGACGAAATATATATATATGTACGAAGGCTGAAGCGGTAATAATTGCTCTCGCCGGCGAGAGAGAGAGAGTGATATACCCGAGGCGTAATGCCGCTCGTAATGAGAATTGGAAGAGAGAAGGAAGACGTCGGAGGTTATATTGCGGAGAGGCTTTCCTTTTAACCCGATGGGGAGTAGATTGATTTGAGCTCGTGGAAGGATCAAAGGCTGGACGCGGAAAATAAATTGAAAGTAAAGTCTCGTTGCTCAACGATTAAGCAATATTGACACTGCGATTGTAAATAATTTTTAGCTCGACGGCGTTTTCCGCTGACGGTCGATGTAATTATTTTAGCGTCATAGGTGGATCCTCGTGCAATACAATAAATCTATTGTCCAATCCCGTCCATTGTCGCTTTCTCCTCGTGTGTCTCAATAATCGCCGGTTGAATTGACTACCAGCTACGAATTGATCTAAAGCTCGTCGGCGACCCTGCTTTGATTGAAACATCTGTTTTTAATTAAGTAGACTCGGCGTACCTTGATGGATCATTCCAATAATTATTGCGCATTATAAAAGTATAAATTTTTCAACCAGAAGCGAGAGTTTCTCGGAAAGGACTTGTAATATTCTTACGAGAATTCATGATTCAGGAAGCTCGGATGATTCGCTTGTAAAACTTTAATTGAAATAAAATAATAGAGTGTATATAAAAACAAATATCACTCGAATAAATTACCCGCGTAAATTTCCATCCGGCCATACTTCCCGAATCGAAAAAATAACTTTCGCAAGTACATATAGATTCCTATCACCGAAAGAAGATGAGCTTCCGACGATTCGTAACTCGGCAAAAGTTCTCTCTCTTTCCAAGTTCTCGCGACGCGTTTATATACATCGGCGGTAAGAGAGCCTCGGTGTGGATACCCTCCGACACCCAACTTATTCATCGCGCACTCGTTTATGTAACGCCTGGCATCTGTACGGGGCGATTATTTCCGCGCTCGACTCGGGACGCGCAACAACGCGATGGGGCAACAAAGGTAGACGGAGACTCTAACTCCCTGCCGAGGCGATATCGGCGTGCGTTTCAATGCCACCGCGTAAATTTTTAAACGTCGCTACGTACAACAGAGAGGGAGAGAAAAAGCGGACGAGAGAACGAAGCGGAGAGCTTTCTTGCCGCGGCGGTCGCCACCGCGGAATATCTGCCTCTTTTTTCCGCCTCGGACTTTTATATAATTAATTTCGCGTACTTTGCGCGCGCGAACCTCCCTCCCGGATCGCCTGCATGGATATATACACGCGGTTCTTTCCATAAAACTCCGCCTGTCAATGACAGTGGTTCAATCGAAGAAGGAAGCTTAGTCGAGGCAACAATGCATTTACATTCAGCTTTCTCATCCGGCGAGAAAGTGAAAAAAAAACGAAATCGACGAGCGCGAAAAACCACTTCCTCGGCCGTCGCCGCAGCCGTCGCGCAATATCAGATAATAGTATATAAAAAAAAAAGCGCGCGGGATCCTCCCGCAATTTTAAAATATATATCGCAAAAAGGAGGAGGCTGCTCGACAAGGCGAAATTGAGCGTGGCGAGGAGACGGTAAAGGTGCGTTTACACCGCGAGAGGAGAGAGCTCTTGTAACATACCGGGCCGGGGGTAGAGTTTAGAACGCCACAGATTAAACGCCGCGGAAATAAGCCCCGGCGCATGCAAAACGGTCGGGAGGAACAAAGAATCGGCGTAAGGAAATAAGAAACGTCTTAATAATGCAAATTGCGGCTCTTAACTAACTGCGGCGGCGGGGGGGTTATGAATGCTCGCTTGTTCGGCTAAACATCCCAGCGAACTACGCGTGTACACCTTCTCTCGGGGGCTTTTGTCCGCCCGCGGAACGGGGGGAGGAAGAATAATAAGGGAAATTTTCGAAGTTTCGGGCTTTCGAGTTTGTTCTCCCGCCGCGGGAGATGCGCAAGAAATTCTGCTTTTTCGAGCTTTTTTTCCTGGTTTTAATTAGAGCTCGTCGATTTTCTTGTTTCAATATTTCGCTTGTCTTCGTAAACGTGATTGTTAGCCTCTCATTGGAATTCTGTTGAATCTAAAACCTTCAAAACTTTCGAAAGACGTTATTCCTAGTTTTACATCCCACGGATTTGAATCCGTGAGAAACTTAATAATAGTAATAATCATAACAATACTTCGGTAACCTCAGACGAAACAAAACCGAATCCGCTTTCCGCATCCTGCCTATAGGCGCAGCTCTTGCGACATTGCACGATAATCGATCGCGAAATCCAGCGAGCCGCCGCCGCCGCCGCCGCCGCCGCGTGACTCCGCTGCTCGTGACTTCATTTTCTTCCTTCCTCGTCTCGAGTGCGGAGTCTTCTGCCTTGTGCTGTGCCAGCCTCTCGCGCTCCGCTGTTAAAGAGTTGCCCTCTCGCGATCTGACCCATTTTTCTTTTTCTCCCTCGTTCGTCGTCGCGTCGTTATTGTAAGCTTTTTTTGAGATATTTACTTTTTGAGAATTTACGGAATTTTGAGGCGGAAGCGTGTCGAGAGTCGCGGTTTAACGTTCTTTGGGAATTTCGAGGGGAATGCATTTAAATAATTACGATGGAAATGGAGCGCCGAGGGGCATTGAAATTATTGAATGACGGATATCTGTCGAATCGTCGGATGTACGTCGCAAGTTGTATAAAAAAAGTATTTTTCGTGTCCTCAATCATACAGATTGCAATAAAAATGTTAAATATTTTAATTAAGCTATGAAAAAAAGTCTATTTTTACAATCAACAGGCCGGTAATTAAATTTTCCTAATACCAATATACATTTCTCGCTCTCGTTTAATACCACGCATACCCCTATACATAAGAGAGCGGGGTCATCGCATGAATAACGAGAGCTCCCGACTCTTTAGCCTTCCGCGGACATATTTCATTCCGACAATACCGACCTTGACACTGTCCCGGGGGACGCAGCGGGGAGGGGGGGGGAAGGGTGTGTAAGACGAGCGCCGCGAGACTCACAGCCGAATAAACGGCGCGGCGGAAACGGTGTGTGTGCGTTATCGCCATTGAATTTCATTTGCTGCCCCGTCACTCCCGCGAGCGATATATATAAAAAAAAAATCGACTGTAACCCATCCTCGCCCCTGCACTCGTGCAATTATTCATTCCGATGTAGTATGTACGCGTCCTTATTATATTCGTGTGCCCCCCCGATCAAGTGCCTCTGTTCTCGTCGAAGTTCACGCGGAGGGTTGCAGATTTAACGCTCTCTCTCTCTCCTTCGGCCGGGAGACGGACGGCTAATCTCCAATACGAGACTTTCATTAAAGCCGCGCAGCTCTCTTACGCAATGACCCAAATCGCGGTCGAGAAAAAGAGAGCCCCTTTGTCTCTCTCTCTCTCGGTCGTCGGGCCGCCGGACAAAAGGGAAAGTCCTCCTGCCTCGGAAACACAATCCGAAACGTACGGTTTTTGCCGCGGCGCTTTGCCACGAAGGCCGGTGGGTATCATCGTTACGTTTCCTTTCGAGGTCAAAGCCGGACTGCGCGCCGGATCGGCCGAGGCGACGGCTCCTTCCTACGTACGAGGAATCTTCCGGCGGGCGAGAGAGGAATCGACTGTAATTTCACGCGATAAAGTGTCGTCCCCCGAACGAGCCGAGATTCGCTCTCTCTCTCTCACTCTCGCACGTGGGGGCTTTAAAAACGCCCCTCGTCGCGCGCGAGAGATACGCGGCGATGATTTACCGCGGCGTCAGCAGCCCCGGAAAAAAAAAAAAAATTCTCTTGTTTTTCGCGCCCGCCGCCGAGGGAGGACGCAAAAGCGCCATATAGACTTTTTTTTTTTATTTCGCCGAGGAAACATTGTGCGGGGCTTTGGGTACGAGAGCTTCCCTTTACGCGGGGCGTCGGGGTTTAATGGCCGAGAAGAATTTGTACGAAATTTTAAGGGCTGTCGTCGGAATTATGCGCAGTTCGTGTTTGGTATATTTAGCAGGATCGTCGTAAAGTTAACTTGTAGAAGAGATTGAAGGAAATCGCTGCTGTGGGCCTTTGGTTGGAGATTGGAATGGATTGCGGAACGACGTTCGAATTCGATTCGGTAGTTTAAATAATTTGAAGAAACGTTGTTTGGTATTTGTGCAGGTTTTAAGGCTCTTTGTTAAGCAAAAAAAAGCAGCTGTTAGATGAAGATAAAATGTTAAATCTCGACATTTAAATTTGCTTCGAGTTTGAAAGTCTTATTCATATTTAAATAAATCAGGGATTGTGAGTCAGAATTTGTGAGTAATCAGAGTTTGCGTTAAACAGCATTATTCTGGATGACTCGTATCTTTCGTAAATTACCGTCAAATATTGCTTTGGATTCAAGAATTTTTGTATTAAATTTTATAACAGTATAATCCGCCTTATTTTCAATAAAGTAATTCTTTCATCATTTTTTTAAAGCAATTTATCTTCTTATGAAAGGTAGTTTAAATGTGTATTACGAAGGCAATTTCGAGAGTAGTTTATCAGATAGTTAAGTTTTAAAATTTTTCTCATGTTTAATCTAATGACGGTAATTTTCCTAATCGTGATAAGAAAATGAGGAAATGTAAAATGCGCTCGTTCATTGTTTTTATTGTGCGGCAAAAATATTTCGAAACATAAAAATTTTATAAGCAAAATGATTTTTAACCGTCTAAGTTTTACACGAACAAAAAAGTAAGAATCCTTGGACGGTAATGATTAATTATACTTCGCCAAGAATGATGTATTTCAAGTGAGTTGCGCAAATTCGTCATGATATTTTGAAATCCGCGCTTAATAATTTATAATCTTGCGTCAAATAATATACATCTATCGAGAATCTTAAGGAATAAAACCTGAACGTTTGGCTTACACTTTACTTCAAATTTTAGAGCCACTAATCCCCCCTCAAATTGACTTTTGAAACATTTTTTTCGAGAACGAAACCCAACCTTTATTCGAGTTGCGCAACAACTGCGAAACCGACGCGTAAACCCAACGAAAATTCACCTTCCACGAGTAAAATCCATCCGAAATCGACCGGCTAAATAATCCATCCGCGTCATTTTCCGTCCTGCACGTAGATGCCCTCTGTTTTTCCTTCCTCGTATAATTCACGGAGGCTCCCCGCATCCTGTCGGCGGAAAAAGCGCGCGGGGGGTGAGAGGGGAGGGGGGGGAGGAGATCCGCGATACGGGATCTAATTTTATTAAACATAATACGGGCGGCGGCAGCAGCAGCAGCAGCGGCGGCCTACGGGGAAATGACTCGAGGAGATACGCCACTGTAACGTCACGGCTGATTGCGATTATTGCGGCTACGACGGACGACCGCGAACGCCCGGCAGTTCCGCAAGAAATCGGACGGACGGACGGACGGACGGACGGGATGGAACGAGGCTCTCTCGCATCGCCATTGGACGCCCGCTTTCGGGGTCGTGAAGGCGGTTAGTCCTGATTTTTCGGGGGAGCATCCGAGATTGCGAGGCTGCCGGCTGCCGCTGCTGCTGCTGCTCTGTTTAATGCTTCGTCTGGCTTTAAGTGCCAGACTGGTCTATCGAGTCAGCCACTCGAGGAATTTCTTTTAGAGGATTATTCACTCTTTTTTTTTGGGGGGAACGGAGTTTTTGAGAAAATTCTGTTCTTAATTAGGTTTTAGAGAAAATTATTTTTAGTTTGTTGCTTTTAGCATTTTATAAATCGACCGACAATTATAAAATCATTAAATATACTTTAATTTGAAGCTATTCGAAGTCTTACATATTTATACATGTATATTTCTAACCGCAAATATCTCTGTAAGGCGAGATTATCTTCCTTTTCAACGCGTACATGAAAAAGAAAAAAACGTTAAGATGCATCAAAATGCAAAGGCTTTATAGAAAGAGGAGATGAAAGGGTACAAGTACACCTTTGCATTTATTATCTGAAATATATTAAAATGGCTCCTCCGTGAATTATTACATGTACTTATAACAATAATTCATTGATAATACTCCTAGAAAACACTCGAATCTCGTAATTTGATTCCGCGGCGCGATAAAACCGAAAGTACTTTAACATTATCACACGGCATAATACGGAAATCTGCCGAACGTCTCGGGCTTTTAGCGAAATACGATGTGTACGTGCATTAATCCACGAGGCTAGGCAAATTTAAAAAATTACTTTCCGACGCCCAGGTCAGATAAGAGAGCACACACGCAGGCGGTTTACATTTTTGAGATGGTTAGTAGCCTGCCTCCGCGTGGTTGTATTCGTATAAGCCGAGGAGAAAAGTACGTATTGCCGCCCAGCGGATGTTTTTTATGTCAATAGTTATTCGAATCATTTGAATAATAAACATTAATTTATAAAAGAATGTCTAGGTTGCATATATTATTAGTACATATTTATTTAATATGTGCTCATTCAATCATAAATAATTCAATTTTTTCGCGGAGATTTTGTAGTGTGCTTGTAACCTCATCTTTCAAACGTTTTGCCGCATAAAAATAATTGAACAAATACAATATCATTCTTTTTAATGGAAACTGCAACGCTAAAAGTAGAATAAACTCAAATAAATTCCTACAAGTTTAACGCTTATTAGTTCCATTGTGCCTCAACCAAAGTACGATTTTCCTATAATGGAAAAAAAACAAAGGATTCAGATCACCGGTCATCAGCGGCGACGCAAAACCGGAAAAAAAGAACCGAAGCAAGAATAAAAGCTACCCAGGAATTGTCTTCGAACCGAGTTACCCAACTTTACGAGCCGATATTTCGCTCGGGACTTAATTTACGGAAACCCGAGGCGAGATCGTCTCGTCGCCGAGCTGAGCGGCCCCCCGAATCCCGGCGAAAAAGACGTGTATACACACACACGCGCGCGCGAGGCGAACGCGACGTCGTCGCGCAGTTCAATTAGCCCCGGAGAGCGAGTCGCGCCGCTCGTCATCGGAATATATACATTTTCGGCATCCGGTCGATCGGATCGTAAAGCCGGAGAGAGAGAGAGACGCCTCGAGCTTTAATTCGAAACTTCGCTCCAATTACAAATGAACTTCGGTCAACGCCGAGAAAACAAAAGGTCTTTCGTAACGAAACTGTAGACTCTCTCGCGGCGGCGGCGGCCGTTGCTGCTGCTGCTGCTGCTGCTGCTACTTATCTGCGCCACGATAAATCACGAGTTAACAATGTCGAGTTGCAATAAAGCGCGTGTAGGAGAGCGAGAGAGACTGCAGCCGGCGCGGTCAACTTTTATTTTTTTTTTGCGCGCGAAATTCGTCATTGTTGGCCGGCGTGTAAATCAGAGCGTCTGAAAAGTTTGGATGACTGTGAAAAATGCACACTTTGGTGATTCATGGCTGAGACGTTTTTCGGTTCGGGGCGTTCGGGAAAGGAGCGCCGGGGATTTTGGAGGATCGTTGGTATTGCCGCGCTTCGCGGTCGAGTGTTGCAGCTGAAAACGCGGTTTAATGTCGTAAAAGGATTTTACGAAATTTTAAGCGCATTGTATATACGTACATTTTTTTGTAATGACAAGTTAAAAAGAATTTACTGCCTTTTAGCGCTGCAATTAATATTCATTTTATTTGAGAATTTCCATACTTGAATTTGATAACGGACTGTGTAATTTGATGCCCGGTTTTGGAATTACACTGTTTTAAAATTCAAAATTTGAGATCTCGTCGTCAAAGGCTTCGTAGTTTAGCAAAGAGACCGCGAACTACGGCATAATTTATTCATACCGTGCAGTATGAAAATGTATTAAAATTTCTACAATTAATTTTTTACGGATTTCATAAACTCGTAATTTTGTAATTTACTGTATTTTATGTTCCTCAAACTACTGTGCAAAAGATGAATGTATTCACGACCATCGATTTATCCAAGATTTCGATATTTATAATTTTTCATCCGCATTATACATCAATCAGATGAATCTTGATCGAGGATAAGCAGTTTTTCGTTTTTTGCAGAGTCGAAAGCAAAAAAAAAAAACAACATTACTGCTTTAATCACCTTTTTCGTACGTTATGATTACGCCTCGAGTCTCCTGGTTGATTAAAACATTTTCTTTTTAATACACTTTTTCGAAATTACACATGAAAATGCGTAGACTGGGATAATATACATTTTTTTAATAAACGAGCTCGAAAGTCAGAGTTAGGAAAAACCTATCACTCACGAGAAAAAGTACTCTGGAAAAATAAATAATTTTTATGCGAGCGCAACATACTTTGGCTGGAATGTTTATTACGCGCACTCGTGAGGAGATCCTGCACTCAGGACCGTAGCTTATTTTGCGCTTGTGGGAAACTAAAGGCCTACAAATATATTGTAAATTAAAATTTTTATGCCTGTTGTAATCAATTTATACGAGGTATTTAAGTTGAAACTTATAAGACACTTTAAAACGAACTGCTTTGTGTTAGTATCCATCCGAAATATACATTTTTACGAATTATATTTTAATTTATCATTTATAAATTATGATTAATACCGAGTCATAAAAGTGATAAAAATTAAAATGAATTTTTTAAAACAATATTCGATATTTAGCAATAACACGCATTTTGATACTTTCTATTAAATTCACTTTTTACATCCAAAGATATATATTAACGATTTAGTTATTAATAATTCGTGAAATATAATCCGACATCGCAATCCAGAGTCTTTATGAAATTAACACGATTGGGTAAATTATTGCTTGCTTTATAGATTTTAAACTATTGTTAAAGATGGCGAAATTGGCACTTTAACCTCAATTTCCCGGCTTAACGAACAACTTTTTTAATCAGTCAACGACCTAGTATTTTTGTAATGCCAGCAGTTCCCTTATGGTATCTAATGCGTTCTACTTTTTATCAAACTCTCTCAGCTCGCGTCGGAACCTTTTGCTATTTTAGCTTTCATAAAAAAAAAATATTGCACATACCGGCCTGTTAATTTCTACCTTATCGACATCAATTTTTCCAACTGAGATTTTTAGCTTCGATCCAATTACAGAAGTGGCACACATTTCTTACTTCATCGAGGAACATTTTTTACGGTTGTAAACTTATCTATTAATTATTAAATAAGGAATAGAAACAAATATAGTACAATTCTAAAGCTAGCAAATTCTATGCACAGATTCCAAACAGTAGTAAAGAAATTCATGAAAAATACATTGGTTTATAATGATGAAACGAACACAATGTACTTTGCAAGTTAAATAGTAATCAAAAATTTAATGAAAGCAGTGACTTGAGAGGTTAAAAGTGGTATTATCAATGTTTAAGAAAGATTGATCTATTGCTTTATGTTTACAAAATAATGCTCTCATTGTTTATATGTACATACATATATATGTATATATACACATTATTTATAAAAACGAACGAATTAGTATTGTTAATAAATAGAATATTATTTTATCTATTGATAATAAACATAATTAGACTAATTTTATAAAATATTAGATCGTTCTCTTTCGTCCTACACTTCTTCATTTCTTCACGTCTTCGTTATTTTGTGAAAAACCCCCTAACATGGATACATTCGATTTATTTTTGAATCCGCCTGTCTTTCTTTTTGAGGAAAATTCATCCTCACCATCGTATACTCAACTTTCCACACAAATCCCCAAACACACACACACGCACACATCCGATCCCAGAAAAAGAAAGACAGGCGGGGGAGGACGCATCGCGCGGCGGCCTGCAATTTTCCTTTCACTAGAAAATCCTCTCCCTCTTTCCCCCCCGGGCGACAAGCGACGAAATAAGCCTCGGCTAATTAACGTCCCCGGGCAAAGTATTCCCAGTGTCACGCGCAGGAAAGTCACTGCGCGCACAAAAAGGAGAACCGAGCGATCCGACGGATCGGCGCGGGGACGCCTTTTTACCGTCGAGTTCGACGGGGATGCGTCTTAATTTGAGAAACTTCTCGATCGACTCGAAATTTTCGGCAGATGCTGACTGATGTGATTTTTGGATGAGTTTTTTTTTTTCATGCTTCCCCGAGTACTCGACGGGTTTTGGGCGATTTGGGAGAAACGTAGAATACATATTGTATACAGATTGTGTTATATATCTTAAATCGAAAGCATGTATCGCGCATGAGAAACAAATTTATCGACATTACCAAACCCATTATCAAACAAGACATTTACGTAATAGGCATTAAGATGCTTTTAACTTGCAGTACAGTAGCGGTCAAAAGTAATCTTTCAAGTTTTATGCATCGAAATTACTTTAATTAATTTCGATACCGCAATAAACATATTTGGCAGTCGTACAATTTTCAGCGCTCCTACTCCAGTAAAATATTAATGAACGTTTCAGTGCTTCGTTTTTATCCGGATACTCCAACGCATTACATATTATTTTTTTTTAATTCCTCTTGCGAAACCGTCCATTAAAACTCGAGCATTCGCTGCGTTTCGAGGTTTCTTTCTCCCAAAGTTATACTGTATAAACGCTTCGCGAAACGCCCATTATAATGTATTCAAAGAATCTGCGGTCAATTTTTAGCTTCCCCAGTTTTTTATCGCGGGAAGGGAAATATGTGATACGAATGCAGAAACCCCGCTGCCGAAGCTGCACGAAAAAAAATGTAGCTTCGCAAGAAGGCGGGCATTCCGTTTCTGGCAGGACTTAGCTCCGTTTTATATTTTCCTCCGGGCGGAAGGCGGGCAGCAAAAGGAGAAAGAGGAGAGATGGAGAAAAGGAGGAAGAAAACGCGTACGTTCGACGGTCAGATAACATTTTTGTTTTCGCAGTCTGTTCGGTGACAGCCCTGAAAAATCTCTCTCGAGTCTCGGGGCGTCGTCGTCGGGGGGCTTTAGCTGCTTAATGCACGATTTAGTACAGAATTTTTAGTGGAAAAACTTTGTGAAATCGATTTATTGATAATCGGAATCCTGGCGATACTCATTTGCTTATCGCGGCTGGGAATGGAATTTGTTAGATTCGAGCGGTATTGATAGGTCATCGTTGCGAAAGAAACTACTGTTTTATAATTTTATGTGTCGAATAAAATAAATTTTATATATACTTTGATGATGTAATTTTCTAAAATGTTGCAATGAGGGCTGTTAAGGGATTGTTTTGCATTCGAACTTCCGAATTGGAGTGCTAATCAATTTAAATTTATGTATAGAGGTATAAATACATGATAATTAGACAGCCCATTTATCTGCCATTAAACAATATGGTGCAGTAAAGTAGTATAAATAAATAGTACACTCCAGTCACGTGATTTATTATGATAAATTCATAATACTGGAAATTCAATGTGATTACGAAATTGCATTATTGGAATTAGAAACCCATTATAGTTTTAATATTACATATGTATTTCTACGCGAAACTTTGGCTTCTCACTGCTGTAAAATTTTATTTTAAATAAAAGAATGTACAGCGTGCAATTCGAAAATTTACGGCGACACCAATTTTGCGTTCGGAGTGCTTAAATTAAATTGTTTTTGCAAATCGCGAAAAATAACGCTTGATAAACACATCTTGCGGAAACGATTCTATTAAAAAAAACAAAGTTTAAAATTTGAAATTAAAAAAAGTGGCCTTGTATCCCTTCGGGTCCCAAGCCGTTGCATTAAAAGCACGTGTTGAGAAATATTCGTTTCATTTCACTTTTGTAACGTCTTGAAGTCGCTCTGAACGGAATGCTAATCTAAAAAATGTTATCCTACGCCGTTCAAAATAATTTTCTTGACCTTTTCCTCGAGTATTTTTAAATGTTTCTCATTGAGCACCAGCGATTCAAGCGTCGAACTTGCATCTTTGAAATTCAAAAGAACTGCTCGTCGGATTTTTGTCAATTCGAGCGTGGACACAAGTAACGTTCCAATTTACAACATAAAAATTCGAAACCCCAAAAAACTGCACTTTTCACCCCCGAAAAGATAGTTAGAAACGGAGCATCACCGAAAGGCTGCACCATCAAAATTCGCACGCCTCTCGGCCGTCGCTCGAGGAAAATTCTTGAAAAATATCGCTTACCTCTTGGAGGCATCGAGCAGTGCGCCCTGGAAGGACTTGTTGCCGTGCTCGTAGCTGACGACGACGATGTCCGGCAGCGCCGACTCGACCGTCACGAGTATCTTGTCCCCGGGCACCAGATTCCTCAGCTCCTCCGGCTCGGGCTTCTTGGGTACGAGCTCCTCCTCCGGGTCCTCCGCCATATTCGCCCGGGACTGGCACTCCGCCTCCTCGGGGAGCCTCTCCGAGGGCTAACCTCAAAATCTTGAAGAATCGTGTCGAAAAACTGGAGGGCAGACCGCCGGGGTAACACAACAAAACACTGGGAAAACTCGTCGTCGGCTCCGAACGAAATTCCCCGCGATCCTCGTTATCTCGTGCTCGGGGAGTCGCGCCGTCGCGGTTGTCGTCGTCGTCGTCGTCGTCGTCGTCGTCCCCGTCGTCGTCGCGGAGAGCACGCGGCCGCCGCGCGCGCGGCGGAGGAGGAGGAGAGGCGAGAGCGGCGGCTGCTGCCGCTGCTGCTGGCTGGCGGTCGCTGTTATCCGTCGGGTCGGCGCTCTCCGCGGTGTGCCTGCTGCTCTCTCTCGCGTCGAGCGGTCTATTTTTTAAAAAGAGCCGGAGCGGGGCTCTCGGGCTCGGCGGGCACGGCGATGCGCCTCGGTTTCTCGTTCCTCGGTGTGTTCGCTGCTGTGTGTCGTACGCGGCAGGCGCGCGCATGCAGAAAGAGAGGCCGGAGGAGGCCTGTGCGCCTGGCGAAGCGGGGACCGAAGGACGCGCGCGCGCGCACGCACGCAGCACAGCTGGTGTGTCTGCCACGGGCGAGCAGAGCGAGCGCGGCGTGCTCGGCGCGGCCAGGCCCGCTAAAGCATGTGGCTTACAGACGGAGAAAGAGAGATCGTCGGAGTTGAGGAGCGCATGCGCCGAGGGACGGGCAGGGGCGGAGATTGGGAGGCGAGGTACCCCGCGCACGGCGACGCTTCGACGTGGGCAAAGTGCATTTTCATGGGGCTTTTATAGGGTTTTTATGGGATTGTTTAAACGTTCGAGGTGACGGGTGGGTTGGGAAGGGTTTTTTAAGGGGGTGGTTTTTGGGAGAAGCGGAGGAACGGATGCGTGATTTTCTCGGAAGGATGATGGATTGTTCCTTGGGCTTGGTTTATATATTATTTATTGCTCTGTCGAGGAATGGGTTTTCAGCGGGATGACTGGCTTCGTTCGCGATGAAGTCCGCGGAATTTTTTATAACGAGAGTTATAGAGAACCGCGAGGTTCGGAGTCGGGGCTTATGGTCAAAGCTGACAATTTTATTATGAGCCAGAGATAGAATTTATATTGTGCGTGTACGGCCACGTAGACACTTGGCGGATAAACATTTAGAGCTGCTTCGGTTCGGGGAAATAAAATACATTCGTCCTTTTAAACGTTAAAAGCAAAACTCGATGTAAATAGTCGGCTGGTGAATAATACATTGTAGTAGAAAAGGGGAAAAGAAGTTTAAGCCAGCGGAATAAAGACCGAATAAACGCGAGAATAAATTACACGTGCGAAAATATTAAAGTTTTTTTGAAGTCTAACGAATTTAAAGGGGCATTTAACGAAACTGAAAAGAATATACGTTTGTTGAAGAAAGTTAATGTTTCACTATTATATATATTTATGTTCGCGAGACCAATTTCAGCTCTCAATATAGTCAAAATAATTTATGCTACTTGTGCATGTTGCACATTAGATTCTTTAAACAATGTCGCCATTGAGCAAGTAGGCAAGGTTAAACGCAAGTAACAATCTGTTTCAAGAAAGATAGAAATACTGGCTCAGCGAGAGCGACAGAGACAGAGACAGAGAAAGAAGGAAGGAGATGAGAGAGAGAGAGAGAGAGAGAGAGAACTGTGAGTAAGAGACGTAGATGGATTGATGTAAGTGAAAGACATATTTTATCTTCAATTTAACGTCTCTGCAATTAAATGTAACGAAACTTACAAACTTTTACTGTGACCTGCGTTATTTGCTTGTACGTAAATAACCAAAGGTATAACGCTCATTCAAAATAGAATTATGTACGACGAATGTTGCCAGGCATCGTTTTTGTACCTGCAGAAAATATTTTCGTGAAAGGTTATTTGCGGATTTCAGGTATAACGTGTCCATCTAAAAAGCACAATTTTTACGTCAAACGCAATAACTAATGTACCTTTGATGGAATAAAGCAGGAGGAACAGAGAGAGGCGCCGTGTACAGTAGAGATCGTTAAAAAGGAGGGACACAAAGACACGGACACAAAGACGCGGTAGATGAATGAGTCGTTGTATAAATTTTTGTGAAATTTTCGGGGCGATAACAATATTCAGGCGCTTCAAAGAGAATTTTACATTAAAGTAACGCGAATTTTTAAATAAATTCAAAGAGCTCCTAATAAAGAATTAACGCGACTGCCGAACAACAAAATAGAATTTATAAAATTTAAAGCTTTGTTTTAAAAACTCAAAGTTAATAAGCGTCGTAAAATTTTCGAATTTTACAGAATTGAAAGGGCGACTCGAAACTAGAATATGAATTGCCAGCGTAATTGCCTTGCAATTTCGCGCTGAAAAAAAAATGTTCGCAATGAGGCTATTTTAAACTGTTATAACGTTCAAAAGCCAGTCCAAATCTAATAAATTCTAGGTGAGGGAAAGGGCGTGCCAGATAGAGAAAGAGGGAAGCAACGGAGCAGACAGAGACAGAGAGAGAGAGTGAGAGAGAGAGAGACAGCGAGTGGGAAAGAGAGGGAGAGGAGTGGAAGAGACAGACACCATCCATAGATCGATAGAAATGTTCTTCCATTTATCGCTGCAAGGAGTTATGAAAATTTCTGTAAAATATTCGCTCTCGCGAGTAACGCAAATATTGAAATATCGGAACAAGCAGCTCGGGACGTATACATCCTAATGTGCATTCGTTGCTCTCGACAATAAAATGGCGCTCGAACCGGCAATTTATATCGTTACGTAACCGCGGGCTTTAATCGTCAGTCGGCTGCTCTCGTCGGGCGAACGACGCTTCAATTTTGCAACTTTTGCAGTTTATTGCGAGCGCGGCGGAGGTGTATATAATCCAGGCCGGTGTAAGCCGCGGCGATGGCCGAGAGTTAAAATTTTATTGGATTTAGCCTAATAATAGAACGCGGTTTCCATCTGCGAAATTAAAGTGCATTAACGGAGTATATTCGCCCGCTAAATGGAATATAAGCCGTGGATTCTGGCCGCGAGAGGCGAAGTGATATAAGTTACTCCTTATGTTTTAGTTGAAAAACAGATCGAGGGGAGGGGAAAATAAACTTCCTTCGTTCGACGCCTCGACGGAGGATAAGGGTAACGATTTTTTTGTTCCTCTCCTCGCCGCGGCTTCGAATTGACAGTCGAAAGAGATTTAATTAAAGATTCAACAATATCTACGGGTACGAGAGGCTGCATGAAAAGTATTAAAATAAACAGATTCAGGTGGGGAAAGAGAGGCTGATACGGAGAGACGGAGACGGTGAAATTTATGGAAAGGCTGCGGGACGAGGCAAAACGTAGATAGATGGATGGGTAGATAAATCTTGTTTAATTTATTACGCTGATGGCCGGGGATAAAGTATTGAAATTTACGATTTTTGCAAAAATTTTGGAACGAAATCATTTTCGTCGCGCACCGAAATATAACGACTGCATTTGCGGGATGGTAAAATCAACTGCCAATTACACGATTGCCTCGCGAGGCGAGAAAAACAGTTCAGCTTTCCAAATTTATGCTCGACATCGGCAGTGTCCCCAAAATTTCACCAGCCGACTTCCAAGAACTCCTCGAAATCCCCCAAAATCGCGATTCCATCGTGTGACTCCCATGAAACGACGGTTTGTCCAACAATTTCGGGCGCCCGAATCGCCCGTTCGAAAAGACACGTATATATTATACGCACAGTCACCACGTGGCTGGCTGAAACGCTGCCTCGGTAAACGACAACTCCGGGGCACTCCGAGACACACCTTTTCCCCCCTTCTGGCCAATGGCGGCGCTCCAGCTAAGCGAGCGTCCAATGGGAGCTGCAGCCGCGCTGGTCTTGCCGGAAATTTAGTAATGCGTAATTGGGCCTGGGATTTTTGTTGTTGACGCGCGGGGTAATTGGGCTTTTGATTTCTTGATTTGGTATATAAGTTTTATTCTGGAAGCTACACTTTCTAGATACTTTGTTGTAGAAGTTTTGAGGAGGTGCATTAGAAAGGTAATTATTAGCCTACAATGTAAGGGAATTCCGACGTCGTCGTTGCGTTCGGTGGCCGATAATTTATTTCCGACTGTTAAAACGCGAAATTTAAAACCAAATATTTCACTCGAGAGACTCTAAATATCCATTTAAAAACACGTTAGATTTTACCCGCAGCGTAACAAGTTGTTCTTTACTTTCACTCGAAGCGAGCGAAATTAAAAGCGACAATCCCGAAATGAAGCTACTATACAAAAAGAGGCGCGCGCTAACTCGGTGAATAATTCCGAAATTCTTGAAAAGTATCACGGCAACTTCGGCCGTAATTACGTAACAAAGCGCGCGCCCGAATAAGATCAAAGGCACGGCCAGAGAGCAACTCTCGACGGCGCTTCGTCGCTCCTCGCATAGCGAGAGAGAGAGAGAGAGAGAGAGTCAGGGGCCGAAAGGTTGCCCGGGCGAAAATGAACGCGACTCGGCGCGAAAGGAAGAATAATTCCCAGCCCTGCGAGCCACCCCCGCTTCTCCCCCCCCTCCTCCGTCCGCCTCTAACCGTCTTGCACTTAACCGGAGCTTTCTCCGCCTGCAGTGCATTCTCTCCGTAACACTTCCTTTTTCCTCCTCGGCGAGCGGTGTACTTTTTCCCCGAGACAGAGAGAGGGGCGCGAGGAAAGCTATCCTGTAATTGAGAGATTTAATGACCTTCGCCCCGGAGAAATGAGTCCTGCCGCGGCGTGTCGGCGCTAAGTAGAGGGAAATTCGTGCCCTTTGTGCACGCGCGCTGAGCTCAGCTCCATCTACGTATATATATACGTCATCTGCACACGCGGACGGGGAGGAGGGGAGGCAGTGTGCTCCGCGGCAGGTACCTTCCTCCTGCTGGATCTTGTTACTTTAATTTACGGCGTTTTTTTTTTCGCCCGCTCTCTCGGTCCCCGAAGCTTTTCTGCATGGGGTGTGTGCGTGTGCGTGTGTGTGTGTGTGTGTGTGCTGTACCAGTTGCGCGGCTCCGGAGTCGTCGAGGGGGATGTACGCGTGGACTCTTTCGGGGCAGGCATTGTTGGGGGCTGGAGGGGGAGTCGAGTGCTGCTATCTAATATTTCGAATTGGTTGTATTAGGCGAAATGCCTTTAGTGGAGTGTAAAGTTGGAGTGGATTAGCGGGGCGATTAGTTTTTTTTTCTCTTTTCTCGTTCGTCTTTATTGCGAGCTGTTATTTATGTAAAAGTTAATAATAATAATTGGGGTGGTTTATAGCGAATAAGTAATAACTAAGTGCAACTGAAAGTTGCGATGTTGTTTGATGTTGTATTTTATTCGTTGGCGGTTAGCATGATGAATATCTGAAAATATACATGTGTTTTCGTTATACTTATTTTTAAACTATATCGTTTATCTGCAAAATTATGACTTACCGTATATTTTAGTAGGTTACTATTTTTGGATTGAATTCTAGCTGTACTGTAATATTTTCTAAAGCACTTTCTTTGTGCGCTGTACCTCAATTTTACGTTTTAAAATGCAAAAAAATTTGGTCGTCCATATTTTTAAAATGGAAATGGCTCACTTAAAATGCAACATTTCCACGAGAATAAAAAGAAACGTCAAATTCGAAATATTAAACTGAAAAATGTATAAATGAAAGGAAGCCGTAAAACTTTTGCGAGAGACTGTACTGGTGAATAGATGTACGTTTTCGTGACTACATCGTAGAAGAGAGACGGAAAATCACTACTTCTTTCTTGTTTTATTTGACGAATACATTCATTTCGTACAGTGCACTGCATTTTTCATAATTTTTAAAAAATTACACGCAACATTAACGAAAGTTCAAAAAGCCTCGAAACCTCGTGTCTTTAATAAAAGGGATAAAAACTTTTACGCTCGAAATCGTTAGTTTCTAAGTAACGCAGAAATTTCTAAAAATATACCTTCGTAAAAGTGCGCAGTTATTCTTTCTGATATTAAACCAAAATTAAACATTTTCTCAAATATAAATGTAAGGTCAGAAGGTGACGGTAGTGCAAGGTTGCCATTCTGTCGGAATGTACACTACAGTATATTACTCCGCGTCCACGTTTCAGCTCTTCAGATTTTGTACAATCGACGCTACTGCGATGCGTTAAAAAAATGTTATTAAAAAAAAGAACGATATGTATAACTTGGAAATTTTTTTTCAGATTCGCGTATTCGCGACTAGAACATTTGGCGTATATAAGAAAAAGCGGACGGTCGAAAATATCGCTTTTAGCTTCGGATTTCAGAGCTCATAGATCTATTTTCGTTGAATATATGCATCGAATGCCCGGACTTCGTTTTTTTTTCTCTCTCTCTCCTTTGCACGACGTTTAATGGATCTGCTCGACGAGGATACATTCAGATAACAATGCTGATGTCATTGCTTATTAAAAGAGGCACGTTTAATATTTCACGAGAGACGTTGTACTTTAACATTATTATTTAGCGAAATTCGCCTTTACACGCGATCGCGATGAGTAATTGTATTATTAATCATAAATGTTACCTTTTCATATTTGGCGTGCATTAATAATAATGGCGCGGCGGCGGCTATATCTTCGGTTAGGTGTTTCGAGTCTAGTCTCGCTTAGGAGAGTTACTTAATGCGTCGTAAAGTACCGACTATAGACGTTAATTAAATGGGACAATTTATGCCGGGGGTTCGATTATGGTACATAGCTTCTAAATAACTTTCTCATGAGGATGAACTATTAGGGGTTTTATGAAATTAGAAGGGAAGTTAGTTTTTTTTTTTCTTTATTTCCCACAACGGTTTATCCGTTTTATGTAGCACTTTACGTGCTTCGGTTTATCGCGGCGAAGAAAATTGTTTAATGCACTTTGTTGATGTAAGAAATAATGTAGGTTTTTTATATTATTATATGAAGCGTTTTGCAGTGACTTTAAGCGTTTATCAAAGCGACTAAAGTGTAGCGAGGACTATACAAGGAAAATTAAAGTTTTAAAAGTATTTCTACGTAGTTTCCACGACTCTCGAGTTCATCAAAGGTTTCTAACGAAACTTTCGGCAAGTTCTTTTATGGTTTCTACAGTATCCGTTTAGCCATTTAAGAAAACGATAGCTTTTAAGAGAAACGGAAGAACAAAAGTTGAAAAGCTGTTAAAACAATGTTTTGTAATATATATTTTAATATTTATTATATTATCCATTACCGGGTTTTTCCATTCTTTCGGAAATCTGAAATGTATTTTTATAAATATTCCAGAGTGACGTTGATATTCTCCGAGCATGAAACTGATATGCGATAGAAATGTTAAGACTCATAGCTGCGCGAGGAAGTGGAAAGAACAGAATCAATATCGGCCAGAGTAGCGGAGAGTTTTATTTTTTATTATAACCACTTAGATATTCCGGGCTCAAAAAAACTTTTCCCATAAAGTATAATTTTGCTCGCTGTGTGTTTCGTGTGTTTCGACGTTAATTTATCAAAGATAATTTATTGTTGGGTAATAATTTTATTTCTTTTCTACGTTTCTGCCGCGATATATTGCTTTTAGGAGAAAATTTATTAAAAAAAAAAAGGCTTTTTACTTGAGGCTGAAAAGAATTGAGGGGATATAAAAAATTTAATCCACTTTCTTAAATAATATATGCACAATATTATGAATATTATCCATCCCTTTGAATCTGCGAATAAAGATTGAAATTCAAAGTATAAGCTACATAATTCATTAAATTTGGATTTCGTTCACAAAATGAAACGCGTTTCACTACAATACATAAAAGATAAAACGAGGGGCTATATAAATGTGACTTATTTTCTCGACCAAATAAGTTAGATAAAATCTTTTCTAGATTATCTTTCGAAAGACTGATTGCAAAAGCGATCGAAAGCGCCAGAATCAAAAGGAAAAGTAAAAGTTTTAAGAGTAAAGGTTCTCGGATAAGCCTAATGCCAACCTTGAACCAAAAAAGATAATAGCGATATTCTCTTTCGTGAATTCGATATGACATAAGCGATGCCCGATTCGCAATGAACGTCGGCCTCTTCTCGTTGCAAAAAGTGGCCTATTATTTCAGCAAAAGCTTCTTAATATCAACGTTATCGTCGTTCCTCCGTCCGCGCGATATTTACTTTATTTATCGGCCAAAGAGTTTGTTTCAACTATAAATAGGAGAAAACCGCGGCAGCTGTCGTTTCTTCCTCGAATAATTTTCTCGAGTAATTATACCGGGAGAGTTACATTGGTTATGTCTTGTTTAATAACAGCCCACACATGCCTATATCGATTTTCTCGTGCTATCTGGTGCAGAGTCGAAACGAACGGCCGGGCAAACAAAAGCGAGGAAAATTATTTTGGCGTTTATGTATTCGTTAAAGCTCTCGAATTTCAATGTGACTTTGGGCTGTGTTGTTTATACTAATTAGTGCAAATTAGAAGAAGGCCGAATAACAATTTCTTTTAATCTATTTCGTCGGATTGATTCGGAAATTTTCGAATGTTTTAAAAGTTTGTCGGGGAAGGTTTTTTTCTCTTCGGCAATATTAAAGTTATTTTAGTTTGTTACAGCGATGTTCAGGAAAATATGAAATATATATTATTTCTAGGAAGTTTTAATCGAATATAGTAGGTGAAGTGTTAATTTAAATTTAAATTGAAATAAAATTATTAAAACACTCGCTGTAATTGATTAATTAAGCTATTCTTTTTTATAACAAGTTTTTAATTAATCTATTTATTTTTGATTTTTTATTCATAAGAGTCATTTTCTTACAGTAATAGTCTTTTAAAAAATAATACAAGTAATTGGAATAAAAGCTCTGGGTTATAACGTTAATAAAATCAGACTTTCTTGAAACGAAATTTTTTTTCTTATTCTATTTGTTTCCGAAAACTCTGTTGTGTGAGTTGCCATAATTTCTAAAAGCTTACGAAATGGCGTCTCCTTCACCGATATTAGCTTCGGAAAGAAAATACACATTGCTATATTTAGGTAGATTTATTGTAAAAGATTTCCAAGTATTATGCATTATTAATGTACTAAAATATATGAATTTTAGCAAGAAGAGGAAAGGATTTTCAAAAACTTTTACAGTCTTATTTTATTGTAGTTTAAAATATACATTGGATAATGGGATATAATTTTAAAAATCACTGAAATAAAGTGACTTTTATATTTCATTGATTGAAAACTAAGGATTGGCAATCTATAAATATGCAGTCATGTTTACGTCGCCTTCGTACTATATTTACTCGTCAAACTTATATTTAAATTATGATTCAAACGATTAGATTACTTATATTTTGAGATAGAGTATTCAGACAAGTTAAGAAACTTAATGACGTCAGTGTACCACCGATATTTCATAAAGGACTGTTTTAAAATTTTATAGGCAACAATTTAATAACCAAGTTCCAGTTTTATTCCAGATCAAGTCCTCAAATACTGAACAACTACAAGTCGCAAATTTTAAACCAAATTCAAAATATCACCGTCACAAAATAAAAAGCGCCAATTTCCCCGCAAACAAAAACCTCCCCTTCTCTTAAAAGCTTCGATTTGAAAACGTCGACGCATAATAACCATCGCGAGCCAACTAAAAGTTGCTCGTTACAGCCCGACGAGCCAGCGCGACGTCACTCGCCTTACCTCATCATCATCATGCGTGCGTTCGAGAGCGTATATACCGAGTTAACGAGGGAGTGACATTCACCCAATACAGATTACAGCTCTCCGGCGGGAGAGTGCCGCCTTCGCGCACACGAGAAGAGCCGAGGCGCGGTTTTATGCACGCGCGTTTTACCGCGAAATGAAAAATTTACTGCGAGGAGCGGACGCGAGAGATAAATTAAAAACGCCTCTCCGCGCGATATGCGTTCGGCTATTTTTGACGTTTTTACACGCGCGCCTTCGGCTGCGAGGAATATTTTGCGAAAGCGGCTCGAACTTTGGAAATGTACTTTGCGGTGGCTGCTAGTATTTACGTGAGATTATAAACGTGGTGGTGGAGGAGATTAAAATTTCGATGGTCGCGATGCGATTACTTGTATTATGGAGTGGATTACTTTGTTAATTTTATCATTTGTTTTTTAACGCGGGCTTAATTAACGGAGGAAAAGAATTTTTTATGCTGGTTTTATGTTGGTTTATTGTAAAAAAAAAAATTTACTCGATACTGAGAGCGGAATTAAAAAGCTTTTTAAATATTAAAACATTAATCTGATTACGCAGGAAAGCTTTTCAATGGTAAGAAGACAATAATAACAAATATGCCACCGCATACAACTTTTACCGCGTAAAAATAATTTATATAATTTTATTTTTTACGACTGACGGTCGGAGGCGCATCCTAACCTTTTACACGTCTCATGACAAAATTAGCAACCGATGACTATTATAGGAGCTCATATTTTTTATATTTTTGTACACAAATTTTGTACGCATTACGCAGAACCAAGATTTTACATTTAAAAATAAAATTATAAAATCTCGGTAAAAATTATATAAATTATTTTTACGTGGGTTAACTCTGATTGAACAATAAAAGCCATCAACCTCATACATTTTTCCCCCGATTCAAGTATGATCCACCTCGCTTCCTTCAAAAAACTCGACTCGATGTAATTTTCAGCACCGGAACACGAGCCGAGACTCGAGCGGCACGTCAGCAGGAGCGTCCAGCGAAGAACGAAGGCTCCGTTCAATCTTTCATATCATCAGTCACGTGAGACCCTCGCGAAAGAGACACTTTTCAGGTCTTTCAGAGCCTGACAAGGCCGTGTAGCCTCCGCAGGTTTTTCTGCGCTTTTTTCTCGAGCGGCGCCCGAAGACTCGAGCCTCCTGAAAACGAGACGCCTCTGCTTTGTTTCGTACATAGTTTTTTTTTTGGCTGCTTCTGGGTTTTTCTTCGGGAGGATCTCGAAGATGGGATGGATGGGTTTTCGAAGGTGCGAAAGGTCGACTGCTCAAATAAATGGTTTTGCTCGATTTAGGTCTGATGGAGGAGTGTATTATATATGCTTCGTTTGGAAATGAGGACTTCTCGTTGGTAATGAAGAAATCAGGTGTAAAACTGTATATTCGAGTGTTCCATTACATAAGCAAGCGATATTAAATTTGCGTCAAAGTTGTAAACACTATAATAATATTTAATAATCGACCGTATCGATGCTTCAGAAAACAAACACTCGGTAGTAGATTAAAACAATCATTAAGGAAACTTGAATGCTACTCGAGCTCTTTAAAAAGCGATAACGACTGAATCGCGCCGAACTCCAACTTTTCAGGTTTTTAATGTATCTCCAGAGTCGCTCGCATAGATTATTACGAAAGTCCGCTTCTTCTCGTTTCTGCAACGGAGCGCTTTAAAACGGTTCGAAAAGACATCGGTACTATACATGTCCTCTCTCTTTCGTAATCCGAACAATTAGTTATTCGAGTCAGGAACTGCAAACGCGCACGACGATAATTAATCGTAAAAATCCACCGCGCCAACGTTCGATTCTCGTCTTCCAAAACAGTTCCATTACCAACTTTTTCTTCCCGCCTGTTTACAAAAATTCATTACGCCGCCGCGTCCTTCTTCGCTCGTCTTCAATATCTCTCTCTCTCTCTCATCGAGCCCGGATTTTTTGCCTTTTACCCACGCACACGCACCCACACACATCCACTCGCTCGGTCGCGTCCAGTCATTGTCACACGTCGACAAACGAGCCGGGAGACACGTAGGTAAAGTGTATACTTAGAGCCTCGGCGCGCGGCCGAGCGTGTACGTTTTTAAAGCCGGAGGCGCGCGAGCAGGGCAAACTTTAAAAATAAATGCTCGGACTGTATAGTTTTAAGCCGAGAGGTCCGGCCGTCCTCCCTCTTTGGCTCCGAATCGTTCCGAAAAAGCTGCGTAGTTTCGGAGGTTTTACCATTGGGCCTCTTCGATGTAAAAGCGAAGGTGGTTCGGCGCTGATCGTCGCGGCGACGACGCTTATCGGAGCCTCTCTCGAGGTGGGATTCAAGGTTTTCGAGGATTCCCGAAGCTCCGCCGAGAGAGACTCGGGAGTTTTGTCGTAATTTATTGCTTTACGACGTCGTTTTTGAAAGAGCGCATTAAAAGTTTCTTGCATCAATACGTTCCCGTGTATGTTTGATGAGTAATTTGTTTTTCAAGATAAGCCGGTGTACGTATGTATGCGCTCGGAATTTCAAGTCGGCCGGCGTAAATTCTAAATAATTTCTATCCCGAGTCTCGACTTTTTAAACTCTATAGAGCTGTAATATTTTACTTTGTAATAGTATACATCTTGCGAATCGCCACGCATCTTTTTGATAAAGAATTTTTCGAAAACCCACCGACGTAAACGAATTTCCCTCTTCGTCACTTACACGCGAACGAACATTATCCGACGCAGCTTCCCTTACAAATGGCTTCTCCCGACACATCAGAACGTCATAATTAAGCCTCCTCCCCCCCTCCCCCCCCGGTTAAAACCTCCATTCTCCGTCAAAAGCGAAACTCGACTCCTCCGCAGACACTCGCCGCTCTTTCCTCTCTCTCCAAAGTTCCTCCGCTCTCGGCGAGCTTCCTCCTCCGCCGATAACTCCCAAGTACCATAACGCACATCGACGACGAGGAGCCTCGAGTGCGCGCACGCCTCTCGGAAGTTTCCGTCGCCCTAACGGTCCCTGAACATTTACGGTACGCGCGACGTTATAATAATATATACACGCGGCGGGCGAACTGCGGCTACGACGACGCCGCGGTCTCGTCGCGAAAGGAAAGTCGTTTCAATTAGGGCAATGAGAGCCAATTTCTTCGAATCGATACACCGAGCGTGTGCGTCTGCGGGGCCTGCGTGCGACGTTGCACTTCGAACCCCTCGGCCGACGGGAGAGCTTTCGAGCTGGATATGTTATATCGCGGAGTGCTTCGCGTTTGGCGGAGGTGTCGCGGTTCTTGCTTTTTTTTGGTAAAGCGGGGGACGCGCTTTTTCAACGAGGAGGGAGAGAATTTTTCTAAGCAGCCGAGTTGTACTTGGGGGAGAAATTGTTTCGAGTTTAGAAGCGTGCTTTTTGCGAGTAATTACTGACTTTCATCCGGAGCCTATTGTTTAGTGCGCTTCGCGGAGCTCTTTTGCGTCTTCAAAATGTAGATTGCCAGTCTTGAAAAGGAGCTTTTGTTACTTATTATTCTTCTTTGCAGTATTTTTTTGAAATAATTACAAGGACCGGCTTTGACTGTAAAACTTTTATGAAAAACATTTTTATTATTTATACTTTTAATATTCAGAATTTTAATGGACTTATTTACATATTTTGCAAGGAAAAAAGCTTTTACAATTTTTAAAGATATTCAACAACTACTTCCTTTAAAATTATTTAAATTAAACAAAAATATTTGATCAATGCCGCATATCTTTCCCAAAATAAACTTACACCCGAATTTGTAAAACTTTAAGGTAAACGCAGCAAAGCCAAGCTTTAGAGTTTCCGCGCAGCTTCTGGCTCTAAAGCTCGATTCGAGCACCGCTGTGAAATGTAAATAATGTCATACGCAGTTTATGGTGCACGTAAGACCATTCCAGGGCGAAATTTAACTGTCGCTGAAGCTGGACCTTCCCGTCGCTTATATGCGAGGAGGAATAACAAAATTTAAATATTTTTATGAAGGGAAATCTAGCACAAATTCAGCAGCGATGTTTTTTATGTTTGCAGCTGTATTTAATTCGCTATAAAAGTAAGAATAGTCGACGTGAATCTCTCGAAAGTTTATTCCGCCTAAAATTATTTCAAATACACAGAATTTTCTTGTAAATTAACTCCTCCAAGATTTTTAAAGTTATTTTCAGCTCGTGTCTTCGCACTTCGCGCTTATCTACGACCTTAAAAAAAATAACTCTTTAAAAAGAAGCGCAAGATAATGCTTAAAGCCATCAAGTCTCTCCAATTCGAACGCATCGCTCCGGCAAAACTTCAAAAAATCAGAGGTCCCCAGCCGAGAAAAATAAAGCAAGGAGCCGCCGTCGCTTCCTCGATACACTCCGCGCGCTACTCGTTCGAATTATCACGGCCGAGTTGCTTTCAAAGAAAAGAGCAACAGCAGCAGCAGCAGCGGCGGCAGCATTCCCAGTCCGACATTTAACAGTCCCGGAGACTGCGCTCGAAAATCCATAATACTCGGCTGGCGCATACTAGGTGCGCGCGCGCGCGCTCGCCTTTGTTATCTCCGCCTTTATCTGGCTGCGACCTGAGGAGATCGAACTTCGTTTCGATGTACACGACGAGCGAACGGAGAATGCGAAAAAAAAGAGGAGACAGGCGAGCTTTCGCGATGGGTGGGTATTCTTTGCCGCAAAGTAAAATATAAAGTCGACGAGTATATTTTTCTCGGCTACGATGCTCGCTTTTGGAGGAAAACTTTTGCAGGATTCCTTTTAACTTGTTTAAAATGGTCGCGATTTACATTGTAAATAATGTGAGATAAGGGGCTGGAGCCTTTTTGTTTGTCCAAACTTTGAATTGCGGGTATTTTTATACTTTATTTCGGAGCTGCCTTTTAGGCTACTAACGCTCTGAGATTCATTTCAGCTACGAGAATACTGTTTGTTTATCAGTTAAATACTAATTTCAGCTGACTCCCAGTTGGATTTAATATACTTTATTTATTGCATTCGTTACGGTACGACTGAGAATTACGCAATGAATAATTATATCTCAGTATACAGTAAGGACTATTTACAATGAGTAAGATAACGCGCAATGAATATTGCATAACCGAACGCTTTTTACAGTCATGGCAGGTTCTTCTTGACGTATTTGAAGGTAAGCAGGACGGCTGATACAAGAAAATTGAAGGCAAATACAAAAACCTTCTTCCTTCTGTGTCTTAAAGAAAAGTCCCAGTTACGTTTGACAAATGGACGCTGATGAAAAGAAGTCTTAAATTAAACGGATCATCAATTTAAATAAACTGCTCCAGCACGGTAACATATATATATATATAACAAACTACATCTTTTTATTTTCTTACTCCCATCCAAAAACAAATAATCCAACGGCCCACAATAAAAGCCATTGCACAATCTCGGCTCTCCGGCCTTAGAAAAAAAAGAAATCAAGCCTCCCAGAGCTCGGCTCGATGTAAAACAATGGCAGAGGCTCGCCGTGATCGACAGTCAAAATACTCCCTCCGCGGGCCATTAGAGCCTCGCTCGGCTCGAGAGCCAATCCATTTCGTCTTGGGGTCTCGTAGCTGCTCGCCTAGCCTCTCCAGGTGGAAGGAAGGCGCACAGCATCATCCATGGGGGCACCCGGAACACGTCGCTCTCTCAGCCCGTTAGGTACGCCGCTGCCCTCCAGCCCCGCGGCCAGTGACGTATATACACCTCGCCCGGCGTGGGCCCTCGAGCCCAATGCGGGAGGGATTCCCCCTGGGATCGGGTATCGGAGCCTGCGTGGTTGGGAGTCGCTTTTTGGGGCTTTGCGCTATGTGCGACACTGGAAAATTCATGGCTACTCGAGCTACGGGTAAGATCGGGGAATCCAATAATTTCGGATTTTTGAACTGTCGAGGCGCAGTTTTTGTCGAAATGTTTGTTTGCGAGATAAGCGCAGACGCGGAGATAATGTATGTTTTACTTTTTTTTTTTTTTATAAAAGTCAATTACAACAAGACGCCGTTATCGCGGGTTCATTATAAGACAAAGAATTATTCAATGAATGCTGTACAGCCCTGCTAATGTTAACATCAACAAAAAATTATTTTTTATTAGTATTATTTATTTAAGTCTTGCTAACGTACAAAATACAGAATCCCTATACATCCCATCTAGCAATATTTCGAAATTCCCGATCCCACGCGGCAAAATTCCAATACGGCTCTCCGCTCTCATTGTCCAGGCAGCGCGTCTTCGCCGCAACTCCGGCAGGCAATAACGCGCAGCCATATTAACGTCCCCGCGCGAACCCTCCTAATAAAGCCAGCACGACGCTCGGCCGTCGTGAAACTGCCCGCCATATACATACAAGGGAGACTCCCGGAACGCGTTCAGGAAAACTGCACGAAAAGGGCAGGAACCATTGGACGGGGTCGACTCCTCGAGAACAGGGCAGAACAGTGATGTGAGCTGGTCAATTGACCGTCATGACCCTGACCTGACAAAAAAATTGACCTTGACCGGTCACATTTTTGCGTGTCAGTCAAACCTACATCTAAATAGACGGAGGGGGAATAGTGTTCAGTGATCCCCCATAAAAATTCAGGTACCTACAAATTTATTTTCGTACTTTTTTATCGATCGAGCATCAAGCAATTGAGTTTTTCTCGTGCTAATTTTCTGTGAGGGAAACTCATAATCCCTCACGTGTGCGGGAAAGCATTCCCATTCCGGCACGGTTTTTTATGGCTTTTTTACTTTTTTATTTTTTTATTTTTTTTTACTTTTTTTACTTTTTTTACTTTTTAAAAATAATTTTTAACAAAAATTATTAAAAATTAAACTCAATGAAATATAAAAATATAATTTTATTATTTATACGTACAAAAATTTATCTTGTATATTATATTTTAAGCACTCGAAAGTACCATTTTCATGCATTTGTGAAAAAAATATCGTGTCTTACACGTGCGGGAAGCTATTTAAGAAATTCCAACCAAAAGACATTTTTGAATGTATATCGGTGGTTTCCCTTTGCCAGAATATTTAAATACCTGACTATCTTTTAATTTATTGTGCAATAAGGGGGCGATATCAAAAATCTGTTGTCTTATAATATTATTAATACGAATGTATTCTATCATAACTATAACGACAATTACAATTAGGCACTGTTTTATTTTTTCGTTATCCATTATAAAATATAAAAAATTGTGACATGCAATCTTATACGTTTCTACGTAAAATAAATACTTTGGTTAATTTTGGCTAACTTTGATTACGTTTACATTTGAATTCGCACTTGATCCGTAATGGGTTGCGTAAAGTTAGGTATAAACTATAGATACCGGAACCTAGAACCGAAACGAACAATCCAGCGACGTACATACTCTAAATCAAACGCGCGCCAAATTTTCCAGAAAATTCCCAGAAGCGTCGACGCTGCTGGGCGGCGCCTGATGGCCAACCGGCGCCTGATTTGGTCCTCGAGCACCATCTCCAAGTCCATTTGCGACTGGATGATCTGGTTGGACAGCTCAATGTCATTCTGCATCGCCTTGATCAGCCGTCTGTTGATCCGCAGCATCTTGATCCGCATCCGCGCTAGCTTCATCTCAATTTTCTTCTTGCTAATCAGTGCCTGGCGGATTCTATCTATAAGTAAGTCTGGAACGTGATTCTCGCTTCTAACATCAACCTCGCCTTGATCGATGCCCTCGTCTTGACTAAAAAATAATTTACAGTTCATATGCGATATGAAAATCATCACGTTCGAATGGTAGCTACGTTCGAAATTTACTTTGTTTTCAAGAGCACTTTCGTTTCGATTATATTAGTATATTATACAACAAGTGCGGGAAGTAGTCTATTCCATGAGTGAAAAGTTTGCAGTACGAGACGGAGGCGAGTGCACGAACCGAAGGCGAGTGCGTGTTAGCCGTAGTCGAGTGTGCAAACTTCACACGAGTGGAATAGCTTCCCGCATGTCTATCACACGATATTTTTTTTAACAAATATATAAAAATGGTACTTTCAAGTGATTAGAATACAATATACAAGATCAATGTTTTTTTTTATTCATTTATTTATTTTTTTACATATAAATAATAAAATTATATTTTTAAAATCCATTGAGTTTAATTTTTAATAATTTTTGTTAAAAATTATTTTTAAAAAGTAAAAAAAATAAAAAAAAGTAAAAAAATAAAAAAGTAAAAAGTCGTAAAAAAACCGTGCAGGAATGACTCATTCCCACACTAGTGCGGGAATGGGAATGCTTTTCCGCACACGTAAGGGATTATGAGTTTCCCTCACAGAATATAAGCACGAGAATAAAGCATTTTCAGGCATGAGTTAAAAAAAATAATTTATAATTTTCTTTGAAAATAAAGTCACGGTTTGAAAATAAAATCGATTTGTAAACATATTTTCATAACACATTTATATGAAAATACTCACTCTCTTTCGTTAGACATTTTAGTTTCGTTAGACATCTAATCTTCACAAGGATAACAGACACACTGGCTTAGCGTCGGTAACAATTTTGCTGCGCACGAGACGCTCAAAATTCGAATAGGAGGGGGTAGCGTCGGTTCGAAGCAGCTTTTCTTCAGGTAGTCCGGCAGTGATGTGAGCTGGTCTATTGACCGGTCAATTATTGACCAGTCAATTGACCGTCATGGCCCTGACCTGACCAAAAAAAATTTTGACGGACCTGACAAAAGAATTGACCCTGACCGGTTACATTTTTGCGTGGCAGCAGGGATGAGAAATTTAGAAATGAAAATAAAGCAACATCTATTGTTTTATTAAAAAGATTTAAAAAAAATGAAATAAATTTCTTTTGTAATAAACATTACCAATTTTATTAATTATAGCAAAATCCAATCGCGCTTCGAGAGTACTTTTTCGTTTTTCAGGAATACAATTTCTCACTATAATTTAATTTTAATTCATTTAAATCATAATTAGATCATTTTTTAAAGTAAAACGGTTAATATTTTTCATTTTTAATTTGATAATTTAATTCTAAAGACTTAAATTTAAATGCTGTTGTCATTAGAATCAAGGCTCTAGACCTTCGACAACGTTGCCGAATCTATCGCCCCATTACCGCCACCACGAAACATACATTCTGCCGTTTCGGCTACATTTCTCATCCCTGCATGACAGTCAAACCTACGTCTAAATAGACGGACGGGGAATAGTATTCAGTGATCCCCCATAAAAATTTAGGTAACCTTATTTGCGTACTTTTTTATCGATTGAGTATCAAACAATTCAGTTTAAATACGTCTTTTTTATTGAAAAATAATTGCTGATAGGTGAAATAATTATTGATATGTGCAGATCAATCAATAAAAACAAGAAAAGTTTTTGAATAATGCAGTAATAATATTTCCAAAATATTACATCAGATAAGATAATATGCATATTTTTTATAATAAATGTTTTATAAAATATAGATTTTTGTAAGAAAATACTGTTCCATAAAACATATAATAAAATAAACTGTTTTATCAAAGTTTTGATCGTTTTCTTATTCTTTTAAATTTTCTGACCAATGAACGGTTCTGTTCTGTTCTGTTCTTTTCTTTTGGCTATGGTCTCCTTTAGCAACCTTCAGTTACTCTGGAGACCGAGTTGGGGACTTAACTTTTTAATTTCGGAGGAGGGCGAAGTTCTACAATAGTACTCGAAGTTCTACTTCTAGTGCAGGCCTGTAAACTGCCGACTGTGGATACTCCTGCGTTCAGCGCCGTCATTATAGCCCACAGCCAGATGCAGAACAGGCGCATCGATAGCCTCAAGACCCGGGCCTCTCGATTCAATCTCGGCCATCGAAAATTCCGGATTTTCTTTTGAGAAAAAGCCTCCAAAAAATTCGAGCTGACCGGGATTCGAACCAGCGCCCTAAGCGATGTTTATTTTGGGAGGGAAGAGTCTTACCGCCTGAGCCCATGAACGGTCAGAAAGTTCACTGACGGTCATTTTCACATTCAGACCATCATAGACGGTCAACTGTCGGTCAAAATGACCGTCAAGTCAGAAAATTTTGTCTGACCGGTCAATCCACATCACTGGGACGGACTGATTGGCCGTGGAGAGGCGATAATTTATATATCGGCGCTCTCTATATTGCTCAATATTTCGAGAGCGCCTCGTTATGCGGATATGCAGTGCGCGCCGCTTGATTTAGAGCGCTCCTCCGCGTCGCTTTCCTCTCCGTGGGGTTTTATGCTTTTTTAAAGAGGCCCGCGGCCCGTCGTAAATTTCCGCCGCGCGCGGCCGGCAATCAAAATCGAATTTCGCAAGGAGCGCAGGGTCGCATCACGTAACGCGAGCGGTGCACTGCGCGCGCTCGAAATTGGCTTTTCAAAGCCGAGATTAGAGAGAGAAAGAGAGAGAGAGAGAGCGAACTTTTGGCGCGGAGGATCCGACGTTCCAGATGCTCCGAATTAACGAAATGATCAAAGAGTTCGGGTTAGTCGCTCGGCGGGATGGATTACACTCCCGGCGCCGCTGCCCCGCGACGCTCTTGATACAGTAACATATTGCATCTCTCGTTCGGGGCTGCTTGTTACGGCCAATCGCGTTTAGACGCAGAGCGGCATATTGTGGGCCACAAGTGGTCTCTTCCACGTTTCGCGGGCGAATATTATGCAAGAGCTGCGCTTTCTTTTTTATATATGTTATTGAAGTCGGAAATATGGAGAATATATTGCGATTACCACGCGGCGTAATAAATCAATGTGAAAATTTGTATACGCGAGGGATACGGGCGGAATTTTCCTTTAAATGTGTGTCAATCAATACGGCTTGAGCATCTAATTAAAGTCGAGTTTTGCTTTCGTTATAAAAGCTTTTTATCCTTCCTTAAAAAATTGATGGACGGGAAAGTGAAGTCAGTTTATTCGTGATGTGATTCGCTGATCAGTTTATTCGTGATCTGATTAGCGGAAAAATAGTAATTTAAAAAAAAAAAAAAATATATAGTATGCTCCAAGCGCGTTGGATTTCACTAGTGTGTATTATATTCGAGAACAATCAGTTAAAAAGACCGCTGCTCTAATGGCGGGTATGGAAGGTTTCTATGAAAGACATGAACAGTATTTTTATGTAACAAGAAACGTCTTTTAAAAGTAGTTTATTAAATAATTTTAAATATCTACTATTAAAAGGTATTGATTCATTACAATAAGCGAGCATTTCTTCATATTTGCATCTACACCTTATCATTCTAAAAATTTAAAAAAGAAAAACGCAGGAAGTGAAGATTACAATATATTAGACGAATGAAAGATATTATTATCTAATAAAATAAAAAGGAAATTGCTTTGAATTTTAAACATTTTTATGGACTTATCAAACGTACAATGAGCGTATTATAAAATTACATTCAAGTGTTGAAACAAGGAAGGTCTTTTTGGGCCCCTTAAGGGCGACGGGCGAAAAGAACCGCCCCTGCAGTCATCTGTAGCTTTCGCTTTTTGAGGCGGAGGCGTTTCTACTCAAAAATTAATCAAGATAGAAAGTTTTGGTTTTCGATGAGTCACGAGGGTATTCTTATTTTCTTCTTTTGTTGCGTTGCTGTTGAGTATTTTTGTACAGTTTAAAAGGACAATTTTAAGTAAAACGTTGAATATTCAGTGAAATTTTTAAAAATTTTTATGCAATGAAGATTTTAATATGCAAATATTTTACAAAGTTTGTAAATTTAATAAAGTTTCAAGCTGCTGAATAAGCTTGTATTTAAATTGATTTTAAAGTTAATGGTTATTATTCACGTAATTTTGTTCTAATTATAAACTTTGTAAAGGCTGCAATAACATTAATCAATTCAAATTCAATCATTAAATATCTACTCAGGACTTCTAAACATTAATTTTCACTCTCAAAATGCTGTCCTCCAAAAAACCAACCAGCTTCCATCGCTATCGAGAAACTTCATAATTTTAAATGAATCCTCGCACTCCCAGGAAACATCATCCGAGCGGCATTAAATTTTCATAAAAGCCAATGGCCAAGAAACCTCGGCGTACTTTCAAGCCACCTTGTATATCCCTCCACGGTCTAGTCGCAACGCAGAAGGGGGGGATATCGTTCTCCTGAATTTTCTGTCCGTCCCTCCCCGGCGCTCCCAGCCGAAAGGGCTTTTCCCCCGTAAGGGTCGTGTCCGGGCAGGTTTTCTGAGCGGTCACAAGCTCGGCTGATCTGCAATTTAAATCGGCCCTTTAATTCGGCCCGCGCTGCCCGCGGTGCACTTCTCCGCCTCTCTGCGAGAGCATCGAGCGCGCGAGCCGTCGTCGTCGCCATGGGTCGAGAGATTTTTCAAAGGGCGGATATATATATTGTTCGGTGACTTGATTTTTCGGGCCGGCAGGCCGTCTGGAGCGTGGAATGGATCGCGGAGAGAGGAGGGAGAGTATTAGGCTGCTTGACGGATGGAGCTGGAGTTTTTTAATATTGAAATTCGGAAGGGTGAGGATTTTTTGAACGACGGCGTTAGTAAGGAGGAGAGGTTGGAAAAAACAGCTTTGATCGTTTGGAGTATTATAAATTGGGTTGTTCGTATTTCAAAGGTTGTTAATGTTTGATATTGCAGTTTTATAGATTTGGTATATATTCTATGTCTTGTTTTATTTTAAAATCACTTATATAATAATTTTTGTAAAACGCAGGAACGCACATTTGCTTTTAACGCTGAAAAAATATTCAAGTTTCTCACGTTTTCGGAACGAACGTCGACAAAACAACTATTCAAGCGTAAAAAGTAAACTCAGCACTTCGTTGGTAATGAAACTTGTTAGCAACGATATATTACTAATGAAATTGTGTGGGAGATAAAAAAAACGGGAAGTTTTGACAAGATAACGAGGAGAAGAGGAAAAATTTTGTAAAAATTTGTCTCTTTAAAATGAGAATGCAATATATTATTTCTAACGAAAAAGTAAATATAATACGCAAGTACGTCATTCGAATTGAAGAACTTTCAGTTAAATTCAAAGTTACACCGGAATAAAAGCTACCGCAAGTCCAGTACTTTTATTCAAACTTAATTTTCCGTCGCAGATACAAGTCGCGAAAAGAAGTACAGCATGTCCAAAAACTAATCCGCATTTCCACCGCGGCGTAATTCCATCCTTACCTCGCGCGCACCGCGGCGAAGCATGATTTTTTCATTTTTTCCAAGGTTAAAAAATACCCGCGTGTACGTACGTAGAAAGAAGCTAAAAAAAAACTCATAATCCGCGCGTGCCGCAGACGCCAGCCGTAATTCCATATAAAATTCGTCTAAACCCATTTCCAGCAGGTATACACAACCCCTCGGCGATCGTTCGAGGCAATCACTCAAAAGCATCGACACGGCTCTTTTTTCCAGCTCTCTTCCTCTCTCCCTGGCCCGGAATCCCGGCTAAACTCATTGCTTAGCGGCTGTACGCTCGTAGCGGCCGAGGTACACAGCATTCCGTTCGTTGGGAAAACTCCCGAGTTTCTCTCTCCGGCGGGGCTTGCGAGCTCCTCAGAAAAAATCCTCACGTCCGCGATCCCGTCGACGAGCGCGCCTGCACTCGCAGGGCATAACAATAAAAATCGGCCCGCATGTAATCCCCGAGCCTGCGCGCATATATACCCTACGCCCCCCCCCCCTCCTCTTCCCGCCTCGTCTGTTGGCGGAGCTTCCTTTGCGCTCTGCGCGTTAAACGAATTTTCTTGCTTTTCCTGCGTAATAAGATTCGTTCGCTCTTTGCCTCGGCGCGCGGGAAAGAGTTTCGGTGTAGGAATGCACTCGGGAGGCCGAGGTAATGGAGTTTTTAAGAGCTTTTATCGATAGGGCTGATGAGCTTTCAGGGAGAGTGCCTAATTTTTGGCTGGAGAGGAGCTTCCGTTCCGCGCGCCGATTCGGCGCGATATCGTTTTGTATTAAATTTACGGGGAAGGTTTGTTATTTCGTCGGGATTACAACTTCCAGTACGTAATACATTTCGCCTCCGCAAAAAGACAATAATTTTCGACCGAAAGAACGTTGAACAAGGCTTTCAGCCCCATTTTTCAACATCCATCAATTTCCTTCACGTCCAGATAATAAAACGACACGCAACATAAACTTTACGACACATCGGCTGTAAAAGCTGTTGCCATTACAAAAAAGCTTAAAACCCCTCCTCCCCTCCTCCCCGTTCTCCTCCCGCGAAAGAAGCTGCAATTAAAAATTCATGCCCTCCGAAATAAAGCCTTCCTCGGCAACAAAGAGAGCCCCGCAGCATCTTCCCCCCCGTCGTCGACGCGTTCAAAATTCAAGAGACCATTCGATCTGTCTCGCAACGCGGAAACGCTCTCTCTCTCTCCCAACGCACTAACACACACGCGCACGTACGCGCGCGCCTAAGGCTTGCATCGAAACAGCTTGCGTTACATTTTGTTTATAACGTCGGGCTGCTGGCAGCAGCGCGCCGTACGCGCTCTGCGTAAATGACACGTGTTGACCTCGACTAGGCGGATATACGATTGTCGCTCTCGGCCGCCTTTGCCTAGCTGCGCTTGCGAGCGCGTGCTTCTGTGTGTGCTTGTGTGTGTGCGTACGCACGAAAAGCACGTAGATTTAAGGGCCCCGGTCGGCCGGGATGTTGACACGCTTCGCTTCACGGCTTTGAGGGAGGATTGGATGAGTTTACGCTTTTTTTTTTTTTTGCGCCCGGGCAAAGTCGTTTTTTTCGGAGGAGAGTGAAACGTTAAAGGCGGAAATTGGAGGTGGGATTTTGTCAAGAGTTTTCGAAACGTTCGAAGGGTGTATATATACTTTGGGAGAATTTTTAAGTTCGCTTTGGGCCGGTGAACAGGGTGATTCGGTGAAATTTTGTTTAATCAAGGGGAATTGTCAATTCGACGCTGTGGCTTATCATTTTAAGTCAGTTTATTAATTCAGGAACTTATTTCACTGAATAGAGTATTGATTTTACGAAAACTCCGGGGAAATAATGTTCTGTTCCTCTGCTGCTGTTAAAATTTAATATAATTTTAATATAATTTGTAAATTTTAATAAGTGCACGTACTATTATCGTTATTGTTTTTGGGACAAATATGCAATAAGTCAAAAAGTTTATATTGGTTAATATTCATTTAACGAATAGCAATCTATCGATAATTTAATTGAAATAAGAGTGTATTCGGGACTTTGTCAGACTTCTCTTTACTTTAATTATTATATAGATTAAAGCCATATATATGCCGCGATGTCGAAACCATTAAAACGTCCGATGCTGCAGACACGCCGAAGCTTGAACGATGGAACCCACTTATAATTGCTATGAATCACTATTAATTAATGCACGCATTATATGTACAGTTAGAAATAGTAAAAGATTCGGTCGTTATCGGAATTCGTTAAAAAATAATTTACGTTCTTGCGCGCGTAATTTCTTTTATTAAATCCAGATTCTTTTTTCGAAAAATATTCAATGGACACGAGATTGTAAGTTTTCTAAAATACATAAACTATTCGAAAACCCTTTTAAATATAACTATCAAATTCTACCAATCGAACGATTTTCGAAGCGCGAAAAAGAATTCCAATCTCTAATAACGCTTTGACAATAGCAAAGAATTTTCCGCAAATGACAACCCAGGAAATAAAGAGCTTAACCGGAACCTTGAAAGTGCCAGTATGCGGGTCAATCACCCTCCATCTTCATCCTTTTTCCCCGTTCCATCCATACACTTTCTCTCTCCTTTTCGACGTCGGAGCGTTGGTGTGTGCTTTGGCAGAGGCGCGCGTCGACCGGAAGCGTACTTACGTGCAGGGGGGCCCTTTCTTTCTCTCCGACTTCTTTTCTCTCTTCTTTTTTTCTCGTATACTCGGGCGCGGAGAGTCGATTTCGACTTGCAAAAGATCCCTCGCCCGGGGAATCGCAAATGAACGTGCGAAACAAGTGAATGAAATTTTTATCGGCGCGCGGCCGAATGTGTTTTTTCGACGGGCTCTCGATTTCGTTTCGTTCGCTGTTAACTTTTGCTATTCGCGCGTCGAGCTTCGTCGGTAATTGTGAAACAGTTCTTTTTTTTTTTTGTACTGGGCGTTGAATTAATTTCTTGATGATATTATGTAAAGCGGAGAGCATTATTCGTCGGTTTGAATGGAAGTTATATCGTTATTGCTAATTGTTCAAGAGTATTTTTAGGGTTTGGCTTTGAGTTGTTTTGACGTGGTTAATTCTATCTGTCGTTTTATTCTTTTAATATATATTTTACATTGTTTGCATTGTTCTCCTCAGAACGTATTGCGCCATCTGTTATCAAAGCTATTGAATTATTTCAAAGTACTATATCTTCAATCTTTTGTGTAAAATTACTTTTAGAGCTTGTTTAAAAATTTTTATTATCGTTGTAAAGTTTTATTGTTCAGCGAAATAAAAAGTACTTTATTTATTTAAATTAATCCTTGGGTTTTCATAAAAAGAAAAATTTTTGCAGATTAAATAGTATATATTATACATAATTCTTTTAGCTTTTTTCTCAAATAATATAATAATAAAAATTACATATTTTGAAAATGTTAAAATTTAAGTAAACTTAACACTGTACAGTTGTAATACTGTTTATCGTTATGATTGTTTTGAAAAGATTGGAATAAATCTACTTATTTCTGTGTTTCATAATCGTATTATATTGAATTTATATAATCAAATAAAACCGAATAAATTATTTAAAGCTAAAATCCACGACTAACATTATTTGAAATGTAATTACAACGAACTGAAATTCCATTTCCTTTGATGGCCGAGATTTATATTACAATTATTATTATTAAATTATCATTATCTCTTTTCAGTCCGTAATAATCGTACTAAACCAAGAGAAAAACCAAAAAAAAAAAGAAACAACACTGTATTACAAACTCTCGAGCAGCAGTTCCGCCAATACCCGCAATTACATACAAAAGGCGCCCGAGAAATTATGAATCATCCCTCCGCATATAGAAAATCGAGCCCGCAAAGAGCCCAGAGCCGTCGCTCTTTTTGCGCCTGAATTAGTAATCTCAAAAACTCGACGTGCATTAACGGTCGTGTAATTACGGCTAGAGCTCGGAAAATTTGAGACACAGCCCCCGACAAAGTTGTTCCCGAATCGATTTCCCATTTCTTGCACACAGTTGCCAACGCGGAGGGCAGCCGAGGGGCGGGAGGGGGGAGGGAGGGGGAGGGAGGGCAGGGAATACGCCCAAAGCGAGAGACACAGGAGGAAATGAAATACCACAAGCTAAAATCGATGTTTACCCTGTCCGCTTTGGCCCTCGGGTCATTTATAATATTACTGCGTGCGAATGCTTTGTCTTTCTAATTTGGATTCTTCGAGTGAAGCTTTCGCCGAGCCGATATTAGCTGCGGTTCCATGCAGGTTTTTTTGGGAGGTTGCTTTTGGCGGAGAAATACATTGACGTGTGTGTAGGTTTGTAAGCGTAAAGGGGCTTTTCATTTATTGAATTTATATGGATTACGTCATTTCGTGCCAGCTTTTGGATTGCAGGATGTGGGTTTACTTCCTATCGGGCTTTTTATTTATACGACGTATCAAAGAAATTCAAATATTCTTTCATAAAGCGATGCTTGTGAAGCTGAAACATTATTCATGAATCAATAGGAACTATCTTTCATATAAGATATCTCAAAGCATTTTTCACATTATTGATTTCGTACAGGGAAGGGGGGGACGGCAAAAAAGCTGCCAAGTTTCGCTACTTCCTCGCTAAAAATCCGAATATTTATTACTCGAAAGCGCAAAAGGCACGAGCTTCTAAGCGCAATCGCGCGAGCGACTATACAATAAAGCCCCATTGACCCAATAAAAATTAGCAAGCACGAATTCCACGAACGACATTATCTCGAGCTACGTCAGTTAATTTTATCATATCTCACAAATTTGACAAGAGGCAGACTCGATCGCGGCGCGCGCCTCGAAACTTCGGGCCAGGAACGGTATAAATGTTAGGCGCCAAATTGATTTGTACCTACGAGAGAGAGAGAGAGAGAGAGAGAGCAGAGACAGCGGCACAATGCGTCGGGAGAGCGTGTAATGTGCCAAGCTACCGAAAGCGTAAATTTGTTCAAAATGTGGACGACGCCCTCCATAATTTATGAGCTACCGAGAATCTCGCTGGGAGTGAGTTTGGAATTTCGTTTGAATTGCAACGAGGCTTGGTCGGGAAAAAAATTCTTCTTCGTTTCGTGAAAATGGTTAGTTTTAACGGACAGCTATTTTACTTTAAAGAATTACTACAGCAAGAAGATAGGTAATAGTAGAATTGTGAAAATTGTAAAAAATTGTAATATTTTAGAGTCGAAATGAGTCGAGAAATTTATTTCACTAAAACATTGAATCCAACAGACGTCCGTTTTAGTTTTTGTGCCCTCCCTCGATAAAAAAAACCACTCGTATATCAAGCAGAGTCTAATTAAATAAAAAAAAATGGCTCTCATTCCCACGTCTGTTATTGGCAGCAGCCGCAAGAATTCTCACGAAACGGAGAGGTTAAAAAGAAAATTTGCCACTCGTAACGTACATATACGCATCCATCGATTTTCGCTGATCTTTTTTTAAAAGAAGAGACGAGAGATAAGCCGCTCGAAAAAAAGGAATGTCCCTCCGTTTCATTACTTCCTCCTATCTGTGATACACATCATCTTCGCGTTTAGATAAAGCCTCTCTCTAATTTAATTACTCGCGCGGCGTATCTCTCCTCGCCGCGGAGATAAAGAAAAACTTCTGGCCATCAAGAGATTCTCCCGTCCGAGCTTGAGAGCGTCGTGTTCCTTCTTTTTTCTCTCTCTCTCTCTCTCTCTCTCTCGTTCCGCGCGCAATTCACAAAGCCCTCTCGAGGCACAGGCAGTGTCGTACCGGCCGCCGGCGTCACCCCGAAAAACCGGGCAGCTGTCCCGTCCTGCTCCTCTATAACGAGAGACCTTTCTTTCACTTTCTCTCGCTGCCAGCTCTCTTTATGCCTCCTCTCTGTATACGTTTTCTCTTTCTTCTCGGTTTCTCTTTCTCCCCGCGAAGGTATATAGTCCGGGGTGTTTTGTTCTTTTGCAGGTCCTCCTGCCTTTTATTACTCGCTACTCCGCTGCTCTGCAAGCCTATTTCGTCCGGATTCCGGGTCCGTTTCTTTTTTTTTTTTTTTTTCTGACCGGCTTTGAGCTGGAAATTTTGTTGACTCGGCTCGATACGTGTTTTGCAAGGCTCGTACTCTTCTTTATTCGTGCTCTTTGACGATGATTTTTTCGAGTCGATCGCGGGGAGTATATTGATTCTTGGTTTTGCGCAATTTTGCAATCAAAAGGGAGCCGCATGTGGAATCGAGTTTTCCGAGCGAAGGGAATCATCCCCTGTATTAAGCGCAAAATCAATACGTCTAGCTTGCATATTTCAGGATGGGATCTAACTTAAAATTGCTGGAATTCAATTAATGTCGCGTCTTCAACAAGGAAATTCGTATTATTATATTCTTACGAACTCGATGGATCATTTGAAAAGATAATGACATAAAGAAACGTAAGAGTTTCTCAGAATCACAGATGACTACCGTTCCCAATATGCTTCATGCAAAAGATATTCGCTTTTACGTTTAATTTTTTTATTTGAATGCATGTATTTTACATTCAGGATTAAAATAGTTAAAATTCTTCAAAGAATACACAATAAGTTGAAAATGAATGTAATTTTAGAAAAATAAATTACAGAAATGCTTTAGATATTTATTGCTTCAACTCTACAAAAAATTTATTGCATTTCTGACCAAAGAATTTCAAGTAACTATAATTATTAAATTATTGTAGAAATGGTAACTCCAACAATAATGAGATTCTCGAAAAGAGGTAGAACGAATAATTTTCCGCAATAAAATTCTCGCATTTAAATTTTCACGAAGTTAATCTTTTATATTTGCACCTAATTTTCCGAGCCAATTACTCTGTCCCTTTAAAAGCGACATTTTCCCCCGAAATCTCGCAATTCACGCGATACAACACATTGTCCCCTATCGTGTCCGGCCGTATTTAAAACGTCAGGGATTTCTCTCCGCGGCGCGCAGCCAATATATGCCGGAGAGAATAATGCCGCGCGCGCAAAAGACAAAAAGTTTTTTGCCCGTCCGCGCGGATGCATCGAGGTAAAAGTAGTAAGCTCATCCCTTTCACTCTGTCGCATAAATCTATGTGCGCGCGCACTTTCGCGGAGCGGAAGGGAATCCGCATACACGGAGCATTCCCCGCGAGAATTCGCTCGTTACGAAGGATATGTATTTTGGCCTGGTTACGAAATAGCTGATGGTGCTTTGAAGAAATTGTTTTGAAGTTATCTGTGGGGTTAATCGCCAGGACTGTTTTTATTTAAGCGGCAAACGAATTTGACAGTATGATCGTGTGGAATTTGCATGTCGTGGAAACGTTCATTCTATTCGGATGATGTGACTAAGTGAGGTTTGGTTTGCTAAGAATTTAACAGATAACTAGAGAAAAATTTAGACCAGTGATTCATCCAAAAGTATCTTGAATTATCTTCTGCCATGAGAAGTTCGAATGAAAAACTCATCATTCATGGATCGTTTTATTTTATTTCTCAAAGCGAGCGGCACTTACAATTACAAATAGGTTTAAACAATGTTTTTGCAATGAGAAAAATCTTACAAAGTTGCAAAACTCGCGAAAAAGTTGTCAAATTTTTAATTGTTTCACGTTGAATTTCAACGAAAAAGTCACATATATTCTTGGAAATTAATTATAATCAAAAATATGTTCACTTAATCAACTAAATTGCTCCCATACATTACTGCGTCCTCTTTTACAAATTCCAAAAACTGAAATTTAAGTCATGTATATTCTCAACTATTATTAATTAGACGGTTTTCCCTCGTCACGGAATGCTCCCTATGCGCGCGAAGCATCTCGGCGTGCAAAGTTCGTGCACATGCCCGGCCGAGCTTCGTCTACTTATACGTACTATAATCCATCTGGCAAAACGTACGCATCCCCCCTACCCTCTTCCCGCTCTCGGGGATTTCTTTAAAGGGAAAACCCGTTACGGAGGTTCGTCACGCCAAGAGTCTCTCTTTCTTCGCGTGAAATTTCTCCCTTATCCGCTCAGGGTAAGCGACGCATCACACTCACACTGCACTGACATCTGGAGGGGCGCGAGGATGTCTCCGGCGGAATTCGACGCGCGATTTTGACGGAAGGACGATTTATTTTTTCTCGAGGTCTGGAGTGGCAGGTGGAATATGGGATTGAGTCTCTTGCGTGTTTATTTCAGAGTTACGCGAACACAGTGGTGATTGTCGAATGTACGAAGAGATTTTATACATCGGAACGTCGAGAAGTGGATTATTTACTTGAAATTGGCAAGATGTCTCGGATGCAATTTCGTACGATCGCCGGAGGCGATATATGAATCCTTAACGTGTTCTTCCGTCATTTTATTTCTGTCTCGATGGACTTTTAAAGTCTCGAGGGAAATCAGGTCGTTTCCGAGTCGACGCTGTAATAACAATGTATATTTCTAATTAATCGCTCTAAAAGGCAGCTCAATTTTTTTCGGAACGAAAGCCCCGCTTGTATATATTAATTGAAAATTCAAGGAAACTCAAAGCCTGCGAGTTAAACAATACTCTTCCGGCGATAACCATGCAAAGTATAGAATAACAATTCCGGCCCAGTTGAGAGAAAACAAAAAAAGTCCGGGCTTAAGCAGTATTTTTTCCATGCGTATCTTCCATCTGAGTGTTTCTTCTTTGTCCTTTTCTCAGTTATCTCTTCTTCCACAGAGTCTCTCGCTCCCTTCCATCCTGCAATTTGCGTTTTACTTTCTCGTGATCACACTTATTCCTCTCTCTCTCTCTCTCTCTCCCTCGCACTGCTCTATCTGTTCCCCGCGCACTTTTCCCCGCCTCGTGTTTTACTCTCGTCCGCCATCTGCAATATAATTTCTGTATTATTACACTCCGACTATTATTATGTTTTTATCGTTTTTATTCAGCCGGCGAAACCGCACTTGCATAGTTAGCCCGGCTAGAGTGCTCGTGCCTTTGTTTTTTTCTTACGCCACCTGCAAAGAACTCGAAACTTTCGAACTTCTTTTCCGCCGAGTTTTTAAAAGTGCAGTCTCTCTCTCCCGCAGGAGCTCCGCGACGTTTTTTATATTCCGTTGCCAGGGAGGTAGTTTCTGTTTTGCGTCGTAAAAATTGTGCTTTTTCATTGCTGCCCGACGTCTCGAATAAAATCTCAATTTCGCATGCAGATTTCTGGTGCTTTTATTAAATTTTCCTCTTATAAAGACACGGAACGGTATAACGTTTTCTTTAAGCGAAGGTTACTTGCAAGCTGTGCGTTCGGTTTCGAACAAAACGAACAGTAGTTTCAGCGCTGTACTATACGTTTAATTGCGAGATCGCGGTACGTTTCGTAATTACCGCGCGACACGCAGCTCTTAATCTTTTACCATTATACCTAAAGAGAAAAACTTTTCAATCTTTAAATTGCAGACGGAATTTTGTACTGTATAAGGTTTAAATTCGTTGTACGCTATGAGGACGTGTATAAGCTGTTGTCTGTTGACAGGCGCTAATCGAAATGCATTGCCAGAGAGTGCGACTATTACGATACTATAGCTGGAGCTATACTTTTTAAGCCGACATTGTATTAAATACGTACAGCTACGCGTTTCGAATCGTGCAAAATTTTTATGAGTTTATTCTCTGAGACTGCACAGAGATTAAACAATTTCCTTGCTCATTATAATACAACTTTAATTAATTTTATGTACTTTTCTAATGATTTCAATCCTCCAGCTCCAATCGCCAGCGTTAAAACTGTTCAAAAGTTTCTCCGTCAGCACAAAAGCGTCAAACGTCGACGAGTATCACCGTACTTCAAAAACTGATCATTACAGCAATTACCAGAAAATTATCCGTCGAACGAAGCTGGCAATTTGCAAATCTCCAATAATCCGCAGCAACAATATAACGCTCGGCGGGCGATAAATAAATGATTCGACCGGTCGGACAAAGGGTCGATAACGTACACGCCGGAGTTCCGGGCCGAGTCTCGTATAGGTCGCTGCCTGCGCGATAAAAGGGAAACTCGCACGTCCCTGCGTTTGATGCGCGATGTGTCCTTTAAGAGCCCGACGAGAAGCGTCAAAGCCATATTCGTCCGCGCGGCTCGAATGGGGATCTCTAATTACGCGACTCGCCGAAGACGCGGTGTCGCTGCAGGGCGGATAATTGCCGGCGGTAGGCGCTGGGATAATATTCAAGCTCGGCTGCTTTTTTTATATGTAGGTTTTGCTTCGAGATTGATAAGGCGAACTCGTTTATGGCCGATGCGATAACGGGATTAGCGAGTGAGGTGTTTTTTTATAACGGAAACGTTTTGGGTCGAATATTAGTAATAATAGGAAAGTTAAATTGCGGAATCTGAACTTTGACTTGCGACGCGCTGGAACCTATCATTTCGACTAGCGGAACTGCGGCCGCCGATGGAATAGCAACACCGGATAGTTTGACTTTGAAATTTAGTAGCCCGTTAGATTTGAGGAGCGTTGTACAAGTTTGAAGGACGAGATTGAAAGTATAATTAGCCGTTTGGAATTGCTCGACTGGAACAACTGATTCGTACACGAGTTTGTAACCAGATGAAAATTTGACGGAGACGTTTGAAATTTTTAAGTAAACGTAAGAATAATTCAATTCTATTGGCGAGTAAAAATACTTTCAAAGTAATTTACAGTTATTAGATGATAAAACTAAGAAGTTTACTTTTAATAAACTCTCCACTTTCCGCAGGTACATACACATTCCGAAGTTTTTTTTTTATCGCGTCAGCAGCTGTACGTCTCCAGTTATCGACTTTGCGATATCGTTTACACGATCGACAGGAAACTTGCCTGAACTCTGGCCTTCCTATGATTTGAAATTCATGTATTCGGCAGGGCTATTGCAGCTGTTTCTCTGCATACACTTTTTATCAAGCTGGCATTCGGCTGGAAGAACGTTTCATCAAGATATGCTTTATTCAAGCAAGCTGTCGACGAAGTCAATTTTCTCCAAGTCGATATTCTCTCTTTTCTTTTTAAATTGGATTCTATGTATTTTTTTTAACTTATTAAAAAAAAAATCAAAGGTTTTTAATTGGAGAAAATGATCAATATTATCAGTAGCTCTGAAAATAATGAGAAGTAGATTCTAATAATATTGATGTTTAAGTAATGGTTTATTGTAGGTTTATTAGAAAACCAATGTTCCGACCATCAAAATGATCCTTCAGATCGCTATAAATACAATATATTTTTAAATTACTTTATGCAATGCAAGACCTGAACAATCACAATAAGCAAAGCTTAGCTTAGTCAGTCGAAAGTTAAGTATTATAATTAAAACGGTAATACTTGTAGTTATAAATAGACACAGTAAAAGAATCGAAACATTTGCTTAACAAACTAATAAACAAAACTATTAGAAACTACTTCACATTAATTGAACTTTGAGTTGCACTGAATGCTATTTTTATTCAGTTCTGAAAATATGTTTGAAACTTTGATATTTCTTGAAAATCTAAGTTATTAAAACTGACTATGCAAGACTACTAATGATTGTGCAACATTAAAAAGTCAAAATAATTCTAATCCACCGCATAATGAAAAATATTTCTTTCATACAAAATATAATTAGAGTAAAATTTATTGTTAATATATATTAAAAAAATAAAGTAAAATTCTACAGTAGTTTATTTTCCTTTTATCTAAGCACGTTTATCCATCAACTTCGTCACCCTCCAAAGTACGTCCTTCTCCCAAAACCTTTATCTCGCCAGGGCGCACCCTCGCCCGCAGCCCTCATTAGCTCGCCCTCGCAATTTTTCAAAACCGCGGTCAATACTCAAAAAGCCAGCTGCGAGTGTCAACCGCCGCTCGGAATCCCTAGTCCAGCAGTCCCCCGGAAGCCTCCGACAATCCGAGCCTATATCCCCGAGCCTCCAGCTCGCGACGGCTGCGCAGGCGCCGCGGTTTCTCCGTGCGAAAACGTGCGCGATCACGTGACACCGGGGAAGGCTCTCTCTCTCTCTCTCTCTCTCGCCGAACTCCGTCCCGCACTCACACCGTCTCGTAAGCGCGGCGAGCGGCGCGCACAGTGCTGCACGTTTACATTGTCATATGGCGGCGCGCAGCAGTACGGTTTTGCATGCCGCCGCAGCGATGATCTACTCCAGGCCGCCGTTTCCCTAAACAAACCGCGTCGCAGTCGCCGCTTCCGAGGAACGTGTAGGACGAGGCGAGACTCCGAGGGATACAGAAAGAGAGGGAGAAGAGAGGAGAGCCTCCCGCGCGGACCTCAGAGCCGGAACCTGCGTGAGTTTTTATCGATTCTCTGGGATATATTAATCCCTCTCGCGGCCTTCGAGACGCCTCCTCCTCTCTTTTTTTTCGGCGCCTTTATCCGGGGGGGAAGGCCTGCCCGCCGCCTGCCGTGCCGCTCGATAAAAATAGGCGCCGTCAACAAAAAGAGCGACTCCCGCGGCTTCGCGGAGTCTGTCAGGAGGCGGCTCTCCCGCGTATAATACCACTGCGCGTATACAGTTCACACGGCAAAGGATTCGGTTTTCGCAGAAGCAGCGAGAGCGAGCCATTCGTTCTAGAATGGCGAAGCAGGACAGGCTGGACCTGGACAAGCCCCTCTGGGACCAGAGCACCTTCGTCGGCAGGTGGAAGCACTTCGCCTGGGTCACCGACTTTCGCACCTGCATCACGCCCGAGGCCGAGCTGCTCAAGGCGAAGGAGCTGTGCGAGAAGTACAGGTAATTTATAGAGAGAGAAGACGCGCGAGGAGAATCGATCGCGCGGCGCGTAAGGGAGGCTCGTTATGTAATTTTGTTTTGAGGAGAGTATATGACAATGCGAGTTATGTAATAAAAAAAAAAAGCAGTGCCGAAGGCTGTTGTATTTGTAAACAGAGAATTATATATCGAAGCTCATTATCGACGAGCGCGAGTCTCGGCTGCAAAGTTCGGTTGCTCGGGATCAACAAGAGATTTTTATCGCCGAGCGCCAGACGTATCTAATTTATTCGATTGAACAGGAAATCTTGTCTGATAAACTGGTTTTCTTACGTATATGTAGTCTGTTTGTTTAGAGCGTTAAGGAAAATACTTTTTTAAATTAAAATGTAATTGACGGTATTTAAAGTAGCGCTAACAAAAGTTTAGCATCGTATTATAGACTGTTCCGTAATTAAGCTTTCTAACTTTCCAGTCCGTACACAGCAATTAGAGAGATCGAGCGAAAAAGAATCGCCGTTTCACCGATGCTCTTTAAGATTCTCTACCTTAGCAAAATATACATAAAACATCTTTCCAATTTACAATAACTGCTCGTGTCAACGTCAAAAATCCCTCCCACCCCTCACCCATCATCCACTCGCAAGCCAGCAAAAAGAACAGCTGAGCCTCCGACGTATCCCTCCTCGCTTTACGTAAGAATTCCCGTCGCGGGTCAGGCAGGCAGTTCTATTTACGAGAATCGCGCAAATTAAGGCGGACTGATGAGCTTTTCGCCCCTCCGGGATGTTGCAGACTTGGCAAGGAGCCAGCCGGCACGACGCGCGACCAGATCATCTACGCGAAGAAGCTCTACGAGTCGGCCTTCCACCCCGACACCGGCGAGCTGCAGAATGTCTTTGGCAGGATGTCCTTCCAGGTGCCGGGAGGTATGGCCGTCACCGGTTTCATGCTGCAGTTTTATAGGTGAGCTCTGCGGGGGAAAGGGTTGTCGATTGGAGGGGAGAATCGCTGCTGAGGCGAGAAGTGCTGGTATTGAAAAGAGGCTTGAGGGGGGACGAGGACTTTTAATGGAGAATTATTGATGAAAGAGAAGAAGAGTTTGTTTCGACGACATTTTAATTGAAGAAACTCTCTTTTTTTTTATTATTGAGAAGAAATACTATTGGTTTAATAGCACTTTTTATGATATACTTTGATCGAGAGATCAATTCATATCTAAAATAGATTGTAGCCTGTAGATTTGATGAATGGAAAACTCATCTATCTGGATATTGAAAATTTAATACACTGTCAGGCTTGAATCGAAGAGATACGCGGGTATGCATTCACAACATTTTCTATGCGCGGCTTAATGGAATCGGAAATTAAATTACCCGCTTCTATCTCGCTCTAAATTGACGCGAACGAATGTCAAGGATTTTTCAGTCGCTTTTACATTTAGCAAAGACTAAAAAGTTTTAAAAATAAACTTCAAGCCTCAGCTTTTTAAACTAAATAAATGTCATTTAAACGTTGCCTACAAAAGTATACATAAAATAGATAACGGTTCGTCCTCGTTACCAATGAAAACCACAATCGCACAATGCTGCTTCCAACGCTATTTACGTCAGAGCGTCTCTTTTCTCTACCAAAACCCTTAAAAAAAAATGCATTTCGAACTATAAAACTTTGTCTCTTCGAAGGACGACGACGGCGGTGGTGTTCTGGCAATGGGTGAATCAGTCCTTCAACGCCCTGGTGAACTACACGAACAGGAACGCGAACAGCCCGGTGACGCCGAGTCAGCTGGGGGTCGCTTACGTGAGCGCCACCTCAGCCGCGATGATCACTGCCATTGGATGTAAGACTTTCTGGCAAAAGAGGGCGAACCCCCTCATGGCTGTGAGTGTACTGTTTTAAAAACCGCGCGCACGAAATGATTTAAGAACGCACGTCGATGAGCTATTACGGGAGAGGTATGCAAGCTGGATAGAAGGGACGAGTGGTATTAGAAAATAAAAGACATGCTTTTGGAGGAGAGGGTTTTTTCACTGAAAAATTGTATGTAGTGGTCGGGATGGGTTTTTAAGTAATTTGAATGATTATGCATTTTGTTGACAAAAGTGAAAAAAAGTTTCCACAAACCATCGCTGTAAATTGAACGTGATAAAACTGTAACTTTTCAAAGAGCTTGTTAAGTTTTTGTAGTACAAAAATGAAATCTGCACAGTTCTACGATTGTATTTGAAACTCCATCCAGAAACAATCGATTGGAAGCTCTAGCAGAATACTCATTGCATCTCTCTCTCTCTCTCTCTCTCTCTCTCTCTCTCTCTCTCTCTCTTTGAATACGACACGCGCGGGGTACACTTGTAACTCCAAACAGGCTCCTAGGCGGGAAAGCAACTTAATTTTCCCCGGCATTATTTTCACAGAGATACGTGCCGTTCGCGGCGGTCGCCGCAGCCAATTGCGTCAATATTCCGCTGATGAGGCAGAATGAGATTCTCAGCGGCATCGAGCTTACCGACGAGGAGGGTAGAAAGCTCACCAAGTCGAAGGTGAGTCATTGGGCTTTTTGAGCGTGAAATTCGAGCCTGTTTGCGCCTTACCTTCTCTTTGCCTCTTGTTTTCTGCGCAGTAGGAATTAAAATGTAATTGTGTCTTTCCAGTTAGCGGCTGTGAAAGGTATTAGCCAAGTTGTGATATCGAGGATTATCATGTGCGCTCCTGGAATGGGTAAGTGTTCTTGAGAGAGTCATTTAAAATGATTCAAAGCGTTTATTTAGATCGTTGATTAAAATTGTGAATTTTGTTTATTTAGTATTATTACCTCCTTTGATGGAAAGATTGGAGAGAAAGAGATGGATGCAGAGAATCAAGGTGTTGCATGCGCCTTTCCAAGTACTTATGTGTGGTATCTCGTAAGTAACTGATTATCTATAAAATTTGTTTAATGTATATCGGCTAAGCTTGTGAAAATAATACTCTTATGCAAATGAATTTTTTTAAAAGTATATGACGTATAATATATTTTTTTTAAATGTATTTTTTTTTAAATGAATTACGTTTTAAAGAACTAAAAACTAAAACATTTCAAAGATAAAACTAAAAATCAAAGGAAGAGTATAACATATATTGAGGCTTGTCGAGATTATTGTAGTTGAATTTATATGGATAAATTGCATTCTGAAAAATTTACTGTACTATTTTAGACTATCGATTATGGTCCCGACTGCGTGTGCGATATTCCCCCAAAATTGGTAAATATTGGACGAATTTTTCTAAGTAAACTTAATAAAAAATAGAATTATTACATGTCTGAATATAATTTCAGTTCAATTTCATCGAAGACCTTGCAAAAATACGAGCCAGAGAATTACGAATTATTACTGGCTAATTGCAAAGGAGGAAAAGTACCAGAATATCTTTATTTCAATAAGGGTCTGTAATAAGTGAGAGGTATTAAGTTTTGATAATAAAGAGCAATGGATAAATAAATTGAACCATATCTAAAACAAGAAGTTCAAAAAAGATAAATGGCAAAGTCTATTTTTGTGTCCAGTTGATCTCTGGAATTGAAGCAAATAAAATAAATATAGTAATAGTGATTAAAAAATATTTTAAGATACCAGAAATGTGTATTCCTGTTTTTGCTCTTGTCTTCCAATTTTATCTTAATAGACTTTATGCAAGCAGCTATGCTTTACAATAAAAATACAAAGCAAATTGAAAAAAGACAATACATTATTAATGCATTTACTGATTAATATTACATTATTTACTTTTAAGACATCATATTCAATTATCTGATTTTAATATGCTGCCATGTACAAATTAAGTATTTCGTTAATAAAAAAAAACGTACAAAATTGAGATTAAGCATCATTATTTTACAAATTAAATTTTTTATTTATAAAATAATTTTAACAGGTTTTTAAAGTTACTTAGAAAATACTGATAAATAAATATTTACAACGTAAGATTAGGCAATCTTGGTTGAGATCCTTGTGGAGTCTGTTGCAATGAATATCCAATTCGCTCTTGAATTTCTGTTTGTGACAATTTTCCACCCCAAGCTGGAGGATTTGTTCCTGATTTATCACCATCCTTTTTTGATTCAAGCTCTTTCATGAATTCATACTCTTGCAAGTCATCTAGCCTTAATTCAATTCTAGTGGGACTTCTGCGTATCATTTTGTTAAAATGTCTATGGAATTAATAAAAAGAAGTAGTATAGTATAAATATTTGTTAAAAATTTACGTTTTTACTTAAAAGTTTTAAAACATTATAAAAATAATTTTATCTTATTTTTTTCCTCTACGTTCAGAAGAAATTAAAAAATTTTAGAATACTATTACTATTTTGTTTAAATACTTTTTGTAAATTTCAATTTTTAATTTGATCTTATTTGTTATAAATATTTTTTTAAAAAAGAAATCAATTTAATTTTAAAAGAATTTTAAAAGATTTATAAAGGAATTTTAAATTTTCTCACAGTTCATAAAGTAATTATATATTTAAGATTTCAGCAATGCAATTACATTAATATCACAAAAAGTTAAAACACAATAAATGTTTAATATTCAAAACCAATCCCATTTTGACTCCTTTCTGTATTTAAATTTTCTTTCGAGAAAAAAAAAAAAAAAAAAAAAAAAAATTGTTTGTAACACAATTTAGTTATTTATTTACATAAATCCAGCGTTTTCAACAGTCTCAAGAGTTCGAAATCTTCAATATTATTCGATTTCAATGCATTTACATTATTTTTATTCCAATTCATACTTCACAATAGTCAAAAGTCGTAACTAATACCTGAATTCAAATGTAACGTAAATATAAAAAATTGCAATGTAACGTAAATATAAATAATCAGTGGGAAATACCGAGAAAGGTTTATTTGTATATTCTAGATTTAGAGCTGTTGCCGCTCAACCTTATTCAACTTCGAGCGGCTTCTTACTCACCCAAGTATACGGAGTTCATGTTATTCAATATTATTTTCTGCTTTGTTAAAGTAATGAATACTCTATTGTAAAAAAGAACTTACCTATCCACGTACTTAAACTTCTTTGATTATCAAGTTTTAAGCACCAGGCTTTATGGTAGTAAATGTTGAAGAATATTATTTGCAGACAAGTGTCGACTAACCTTCCACACAATGACAGAATTTTGACAATAACCGCCATATTGAGTAGCAAGTAGCGACATAAAGATAAGCCAAACTAAAAAGTGTATCAAACAAAAGTTGTTTTAATTTTTTAACAAACCTGCAAATTTTTAAACTTAATGCTTCGTAATTTTTTTTTAAACTAAATAAATAATTATATGCAACAACATAATAAAAATGAACGAAAATATTATTTTATAAAGAACCTTTTACAATACTGCATAAAAATAACACACTCTAATTAGGTTGGTTCAAACGAATTATATTTTAGAAGGCAACAAACAATCTTCTAAAAATGAAGATATATTATTTTCAACAGTTACAAAAAACAAAACTAGAAAAAATACTTTGCTGCTTATCGGGATGCCAAAGGTAATATTTACCGATCGAGCGCTGATGCAAAGAATATTGTTTATAAAAAAATAAATAGTGAATAATTAGCTAAAAAAAAGTATGGATTCCCTAACTTTTATCATTATTAAAGTCTGTACGAAATTTCAAAGAGATACATTAAGTAATGTTGAAATGAGAATGTTACAAAGATTCTCCCGATTCACAATATTTCGGATATCATTTCAGATTCTTTGTAACACTCTCATTCCCATATTTCTTAATGTATCACTTTGAAATTTCAGCCAGACTTTAATAATGATAAAAGCTAGGGAATGCATACTTTTTTTTAGCTAATTATTCACGATTTATTTTTTTATAAACAATATTCTTCCCACCAGTGCTCGGTCGGTAAATGTTGCCTTTGGCATCACTTCCGCTAGAGCGGCGTACTGGTCGTTTTGACCCCAAGTGCGGTGCGCGCGCGTCTCCCACGCTACATTTGAGAATCAGAGACGCTGCGAGAAACATTGAGTGTTAAGCCTCGCACTTTAAAAATTAGTATAATTAAGTATTGTTGTAAAAAGTTAAATTGGAAGCTTGGCAAAATGCTCTACTTGGAAGACTACGTTGAGAGTAAGTATTGGAAAAAGTTTACCTGCAAAAACCGCGCTCGAATTGCAATACTAACCTTTCCGAATGAAAACATTGCCTAGAGGCCTCGTTGTTTTTGTTTAAAACTTCTATTTTAGAGGTGCTTCTCTATTCTTAAAGATAGTTTGTGAGACACTGTTGATTATTTTGGGTTGAAAAAAATTATATCGTTATATAGTTTTGAGTAATTTTGAAAAAGAAACTTTTTGAGGTTAGCTTCATGTTTTTTATATGAACAGTAGAATTTATCATTATTGCAATTTTTCAATAAAATGAATTCGCCGGAAATGTTGTCACAAAGCTATCTTATATTGTTTAGGTTAAACAAATCTTTTTTTTAGCAAGAGAGCCAATTTTATACCTTTGTTTAGCAAAGTTTAGTTTTAGAGGTTATATTTTGGTAATTGAACTTTGTATTTTTTTTTTTTTTTAGTGATCGAACATCTCCCACAAGAATTGCGAGATAGATTTACAGAAATGAGAGAAATGGACTTAGGTGTACAGAGTATGTATCTATTAACAATACAGATAATAATATGCTGCAAAAATTACTACAATTCAATAAAAAAGTTGTAGTATTTTAATTGTAGATATTCCTTTTATAACTTGAAAGAAAAAACATTAATTACAATTTAATTTTAGATTCAATGGACAGCATAGAGAAAAAAGTGAAAGTATTCTTCTCAAATGCAAAGAAAATGAAGCCTAATGAGAAAGAGGCAGAATATGAAGCAATAAGAAAAGAGTATTATAAGACTTTAGAGGATGCAGATGAAAAAGTGCATCTTGCGAGTCAAATGTATGATTTGGTAGATAGGTATTTAAGGCGACTGGACCAAGAACTTCATAAGTTCAAAATGGAACTAGAAGCCGATAATAAGGGTATTACAGAAATTCTAGAGAAACGATCTCTAGAACTAGACCAGCCATCAACGAATAGCAGTCAAAAAGAAAACCGTTATAGTTTTTCTTCTAGTAGGTCTCGAGATAATCACAGTAGTCATTGTAAGCATATAAACTGATTACCAATAACACTTATTAGAATATACTAACTCTGATACATAAGTTGAGATTCAAATAATTTGAAATAATTTTATTTCTATACTAGTTTATTCTGAAATATAATTTATGACCCTGCACTTATTTTATTAATAGTAGTCCTAAAATTCCAGCGCGAGGAGAAAAGAGAAGAGACTCAAACGCCTCGTCGACGTCGGTAGAAAAACGGGTAGCCGTAGAAAAAATACCAACGCCTAGCAGTAGTCTGCCGGAGCCAAGACCTGCTTCGGCCAACTCTGGTCCACTCGTCCCGCAAACTTCTTCGGTACCGTCAGCAACGCCAACGCAATCGGCAGGGATTTCAAATTCTGTCGGCCCGGTGAGCTACAACCTAGGCCACATTGGCGCAGGTGGAAACGCAATCGCAGCTGCAGCCTCGCAAGCAATCGCTGCCACTCAACACATGCAGCAGGGCAGAAGAACCGCCAGTTTAAAAGCTAGTTACGAGGCGATAAACACGGGTGGAGTTCACGCTGCCGAGTTCACCAGAGAACTTGCTGGAGCTGCTCAAACTGCCATTGCTGCCATTCAAGAATCGTCTAAGAAGAACAAAAAGTTAGTGAGGTTGGATGTTGTGAAAATTCAAACTTTATTTTTCTATTACTTTATTTTATTTTCTGAATTTCTTGTGTAATTTTACATTATTTGGACACGTAAAAGCAGACTACTATTCATCCGACATTTCAGCTTTCTAAATTTTGCATGCTTTTTAAAAATTTTAAAACAATCTTTGGTAAGCCTCTCTTATCATTTTAATAAATTTTAAATTAGTTTGAAAAATTTAAGAAATTTTAATGACGGTACGACATACACTTTATGTATTATAGCGTATTCAATTCACTTATTCTTTGAACTTTACACGCTGTCATGTTAATATCAACAAAGAAAAATTTATTAAATAAACATAATTTTCAGAAAAGTCACGTTGACGAATGTGCCAAATTCGAACGTTTTGACTCCAGCAGCGCAGCAAGTTCAACAACAACAACAGCAACAGCAGCAGCAACAGGCGGCGCATCAGCATCAGCAGCATCAACAGCAGCAAGCAGCTGCAGCTGCAGCGGCAGCGGCTGCGGCGGCTGCTTCCTCGGTGAATCAAGCGGGCACTGCTACGACGTCGGTAGCGGCGGCTGCAGCATCGGCTGCTGCGGGAACATCTCAGACAACGACGGTTACCGATCCGGACAATCCCGAATGGACATTCGATCCAAACGAGCCAAGATACTGCATTTGCAATCAGGTCTCGTATGGAGACATGGTAGCCTGCGACAACACGGACGTAAGTTTTTTTTCACACAGAAAAGTTTTCAAAACTCAATATTTCAATTGAATTTAATACTAATTTTGTTATTCAAATGCTAAGAATAATTACAAATATATCATGATTCTTTCAGTGTCCATTTGAGTGGTTCCACTACCCGTGTGTGAATATAACTGCCCCACCTAAAGGCAAGTGGTACTGTCCACAATGTACCTCTTCTATGAAGCGACGTGGTGGTCGAAAAAATTAAGGACTGTGAAATGAATGAAAACGCTTGCCGCTTAACGGTCCAATAAGAATCGTCACTACCTCTTCAGGCTCTCCGCTGGTCCATCGCGGGAATACGCGTGGAATATTTCGTTAGAGCCGTCGATTCTGTAAAGTTTCAAATTTTTCTATAATATTTGTAACGATTACGTTGTAACGTATAGTTAGAAACGAGTTCTCTATTAGGCTGGTGGTGCTTCACCGGCTGCAACACTCTTAGCTAGCGATCTTTTTCAAATTTGAAGGAAGGAAGAAGGATAAATTCGCCGGTTGCTGTATATTAGAGATCGAGAAACGCAATCGGCAGGAATACCTTCATCTTTTTTTCAATTTTTATTTTAATTTAAATAGGATATAAAAATGTAAAACAACTTACGAAGCGACCGTCAAAATCACCTTCTTTGAATCTAAAAAATTCAATATTTTGATTACATTGTGATAAAAAGCAAGTATTATAAAAAAACACATGTATTTGGAATTTGTGTGTTTAAACAAAATGGTTACTTTTGAGTGAATTTGATTTCTTTTTTATATTATTTTAATTAAATGGACTTGAGATCAATATCCTTTTACTACATCTGTAAGTAATAAGAACAGCAGTCAATATTATTGATACTGCAAACAGACAAAAGAAAATAGACGTAATATAAATATTGACACATTTTCATAGTAGTTTTTTATTAATTAATATCATTAAAATGATTATAGATTTGGAGAAAATCTGACGCTTCTTGACACTGCTCAAACTTTTGTTTATATCTTTTTTTTTGACGTATACGCTAAATAAATGTAAATACCTATTGTCGGAAATCAGTGTTTGTTATTTTACTGAGCTTATGTTTTACTATTTATAGTTTTCTTTCTTATGATAATTATAGTGTATCAAGTACTTATTTAATAGAATAATATTAAATTAAGATTTTTTGAACCAAATTGTATTTGTTAGATTCGAAGGCGATTTGGCGTTTGAACGGAGGGGAGAGAGTTAAAATTTTGAAAATAATAGTTATATCTCTCGAAAAAAATACGCTTTTACTGTTGTAAAGTTAAACGAACTTCCAATGTTGATCTTCTCAGTGTGTTTGTTTGTAATGCGTGTGCGTATGTGTATTTGTGAGTTACTTAGCAACTTGTTGCTTATCGAGTGAACAATAAATAAAGCAGAAACTACGATATTTAAATAAGCTTTTGTGGAAAAAAGTGATTCAAACGAAATTTTAGTTACTCTCAGTAAAGAATAGAGTATAATGAATGTAGAGTTATTAGGACTCAGAGATTTTCATTTGTTTTTTTATGAGTTTTTTTTTCATTCACGAATGTTTACGATGACTAGTCAATTTATGTAAATTTCTCTTTTTCCGTTAGAGAACTTAAATTACGAAAATATGTGCGCAGAAACAAAGAAAAACAGGAATAATTTTTTTAAGACGTCGTATCAATATTCTCATTATTACGAAAATGAACCAAAAATTGAACTTACCAGAGATGAGACGAAAAAAGAAAATGTTAGACCGGACTTATATGTTTACGACCCGATAATTAACGAAAAAATCTCGATTCATAAGCGAACTTACATCCCCTTAAAATGGCAAGGGAAAAGAGAAGTGTACGGAAAACTTAATATGACTGAGAAGGATACTTTAAAGTATCTCTTCGACGAATATCAGTCTAGACCTCCTAAAAGATTGAAATACAACGTTTCATCCACAGGTTTTTATTTAATCTCGTGAATCTAAACCTAAATTTATTGTTCTAATTTCCCTATTTGTGAACGTATTATTTATCAGTTTCAATAATTTAAACTGTTAAATGTAACGTTCCGTTAAACTTTTTTATACACTTGTTTTTAGTATGTTAAAACTGAAGCAACTTTGTTTTTAATTCAGAAAATTAAAAAGGTGTATAATTAAAATTTGATGCGTTTTATTGTTTGTATTCACAAGTTTAATATTCGAAATTTAGGTTATGACTATAGAGATTCGGCAGAACGTGCCAAGCCAAAATTGTTGCAAAACATTTGTACCGATCAATCACCGATTGAAATAAACGATAATTTCAACTCCAAGCATTGTGAATTTCTTCAACCCTACATCAGCACCACCCACTTAAGTTTCCCGGATTTCACGGATCGCTTGGAGACCGTACGAAACGACATTATCACCTGTTACAATAAGCGAGAAAAGAAGAAAGAGACGCCGAAGTCCACCATGGACGTTTGTTATTTGAAGCGAAGACAAAATATGACTGTGCCGTTCTTTGGAGACACGAGCGTTTACAAGGCGAGCTATAAAACTCCAGCTGGAATGACCAACTTCTTGGATGAAGTTTGCGTGGTTCCTGAATTTTTGGAGACGCTGAAAATTAATACTAAGGCTATTCCACAAATGTACGAGACGGAGCAAAAGCAAACGGGCAGTGGAAAGCCTATTCGAGTTCCTTTATAATGTGCTTTTTAATTTGGAGTAAAAAATAATTTATCGGAATGTGCCAAGTGTATATTATACTATTATCAACAATTGTAAATGTGAATAAATTTATATAATTTTTTTTTTAATATAATTCATTATCATTGCTTTTTAAAGAATTTTAAGAATTGATTTATTTTTAATTCGAAATAAGAATTATTCAAACACTGTTTTAATTCAATAATTCATATTAATTAACCGCACTACTAAAAAAGATTATGTAGTGAAGCTTCTCAAATTTTTTTAAGAAAATTGTTTTTTAGATTTTCGCGAAATTTATTGCGAAACAAACTATAAATTTTACAAAAATGATTTACAAAAATGATCCGCAACTTTTCGATTTTTATATTTTTATAATTTCTTAAGCAAAAGCCAAAAGAAGAATCGCGCGAATTTGCATGTGAAACTGTACATTTATTTACGCCTTTTCTCATTGTATTTATAAAGCAGTGGTCTGTCGGAATCCTTCCAGACCAGTTTGAGTCGTCGAAGAGGAGAGGTCGCAGCGTACATATTATTAAAGTGTCATTGACCATCCAGACCAGTTCAAGTCACCGTTGCACAAGATCTATTGTAAGTTTCAGATTTAACAATAATACATTTATCTATTATAGATCGTATATTATGTTAATGTTAAGTACGTATCCGGAATTATATAAAAAGTAGTTTTTCTGCATAATTAAAAATATTAATTGTACCATATTTGCTTTTAAAAACATGATTCTTTTCATAATATTTAATAGATTAATTAGTATTAAAGCGTACTTAACTATAATATAATTAGTTATATATATAAGTATTTATTTATAGTTTATTATCAATTAATAACAGGATTAATGTGTTTATTAATTTTCTTTCTAACAGTCAACTTTAACTTGCAATGAGGCATTCAACGCTACTCATCATTAACATTGCCCTCTGTAACGTTGCATTTGGACTGGACGTCTTCAAAGATTTCCGCATTTCAAATCAATTCACACAAGAAATTTCGGGTTATGCTTA